>JAPYZD010001582.1:0-19929 GCA_030522725.1 Ichneumoninae sp. B BG-2022a
AAAAAAAAAAAAGTAAAAGAAAACAAAACTAAAAAGTTCGCTTGAATTATTTGAATGTGAATAGCAGAGAAACTTTCGCTCGGTGTACGCGGCTGTACGCCTCGTTGCTATAATAATAGTAATAAAAATAATAATAATTGGAGTTCTCGTGCATGGATAAGCAGTGTACCGGGTAAAGGGATCGATTCATCTTATAGAATTGCTATGCGCGTATTATAAACGTTGATATTTACACTCGAGCGTGAGCGTTCGCAAACACGCGCCATTATATTAGGTGGAATTATGATATTGAAGTAGGAAATTTAATACGTACGATATGTGGCGGGCAAATCGAGGCGGTCGGTTGAGAAAACGAGAAAGATAAAGAGATGACGCGCGTAATGCGTTTCGCGAATCGATATGTAATTACAGTCCGTAAGAGCACATGGGAGTCGGCGAGCTTTACGACGTCAGCGAACGGCGGCCCGCTCGAAGACGTAGGAGATTTTCGGCCGGCGGCGCAAAAGAATGAGTTGCTCTCGAAGCCCGCCAATAAGAAAGCCGAGGGAGGGCGCGTCGTAATTAATGGAGTCCTTCAAGCGTCAGAGAAGTAAGATAGTAATTCGAGGGAACGGTCGATCCTTTATCACGCGCAGCTCGATTCGCACGGTGAACGGTCGAGTGAACGCGAATTGAGAAGGATTGTTTGACAAGAGCCGGACTGATGACCACTCCGAGATAGTGCACACACATACATGCCGGAAGCCGTTATCTCAATATCTTTTTCGTATTCTATTAAGACGAACAAACGTAAGAGAAATAATTCGTCGGCGATTGTTTGGGTTTGGTAATTGGCCGGGTGAGCTGAAGACGTTTCGTGCCTTCCTTAATTTGATTCTGTCGCTGGCGACATTCGAGATTAATTCCAAACGCAGCCGAGACGTATCACACATGTGCTTTTTGAAATGCTCATTTTTCGACCAAAAGTGTCGTCACACCGGAAATACGTCACTTCTGGTTCGAAGATCTCATTTTTCAACCGGAAGTGACGTCACTTACAGTCAAAAAAAATGAGATTTTTAAAGCGTATGAGATGTATTTCCGGTATGACGTCTTCGAAATCTTCAAACCGGAAGTGAACTAAACTAATGTGGCAAGAATCGATCGACATATTAAAATTTTACAAGACCGCCGTTTACAATAACCAAAATACAATTTCGTTTGCAACAAAACAAAAGTCAGTACACGGAAGGTTCGCTTTGCATCCTCCGGCGATGAAACAACCGACGCACTTCCAGCAGAAGACATATGTTACGAGCCAATGACGACTCCACTTTCGGTGTATCCTTTTTCGATTTCTTTGCTCAACTTTTCCGCCGGTAACGTAATATGGCAATTCGCTTAGAGAGAATTATCGTCTATTCCGAGCGAGTACCATTCACTCGGTAAATTGCGTGGCTATGCCGTAGTCGCGACCGTTGGCAAATGGTGCATCGTACGCGAAGTCGCGGTCCGCGCAGGAGGGGCGGATTGCACGAGTGTGCATGGGTGTAACACTCCGTTAAGCCAGAACCGATAGTCGTTCGACTCGACGGCGCAGGGCGAAGGGGTGGACGGAAAAGCGAAATAGCCCGTTCGACTGACAGTGCCAATTGACAGGTATAACAAATGCGTGGCACGTTGAGTAACCGGCGGCATCGGCGAGGGCGTACAGAGCAGAGATAACATCGGGGCCGTTGGGCTTGCAACTGCACCGATCCTCTCATTCCTCTCGTTCCAAGCCGGCTTCCTCGTCGCGCCGTGGCTTCGCCGCTTCGCCGTTCGTCGGAAAAGGCGAAGCTTACAGCCCTCTCGCTCGCGTGTCGCGCATATAGGCTGTGCGTATGATAATCGAGTTCGCGCACATGATTGCCGGAGGATTTGTTTCTGTACGGGATAAACCATCAGCCGTGGCTGGCGCGCGCTCTGGCGCGAATGCCCTATGATTCAGGCGGACATCGGAGAAAATCTTATTGCCACGATCTGAAATTCAATAGTCGATAAATAACACGGATGCACGGTGTAAATTCAACTGGCACGGATGTATAGAATCTGTGCACTGTCCACAGGTAAATCGTGTTGTATGAGATTTCATCGCTCGCGATTATTAGATTTAATTTTATGCTCGGCGATATACGCGATAGGCGGTCGGGCGGCGGCCTCGCGACGGGATAGATGAGTTCAGCGCCAGATCTCTATCGGGCTCGAATTAATTTATCGGATCGCGAAATTATGATCGAATCAAATTTGCTTCGACGGATGTTCGGAAGTCGCCGATGCAGACCTAAGAACCTTATTGAAGGACCGGGTTTTTTTTTCTGTTGCAAATAAACGTCTAGTGGACCAAGTACACCCAGAAAAAAAATTATTTGACGGCCACCGTTTATTAAGATCAAGTAAAATATTTATTTGATTTAATAAAATATTTATTTAAATTAAGTAAATAGTTACTTAAATGAAATAAATATTACGGTGGCCGTCAAATAATTTTTTTCTGGGTATAATGGTCATTTTTTTCTTGTCGTCCTTTCCGCAGTACTCGAGCGTAGTTGCACCGTTTCTTTGCAATAGACGATCTTAATTAATTTATCGGTTCTGGAAATTACGACCGAATCAAATTGGTTTCTACAAATGTTCGGAAGTCGTCGATGCAGATCTAGCTCGGGAACGTTATTAAAGGACCAGGTTTTTTCTCTGTTGCAAATAAACGTGCAGTCGACCAGGAAATGGTAATTTCTTTCTTCTCGTCCTTTCCGCAGTATTCGAGGCATAATTGCACCGTATCGTTACAATGAGCGGTCGTGTAGTGGCCGCGTGATAGGATAGATGAGATCAGCACCAAATCTCAATCGGGGTCAAATTAATTTATCGATTCTCGAAATTACGACCGAATCAAATTTGCTTCTACAAATGTTCGGAAGTAGTCGATCCAGAGCTAAGTCGGGAACCTTATTGAAGGACCAGGTTTTTTTCTCCGTTGCAAATAAACGTGTAGTCGACCAGGAAATGGTCATTTTTTTTCTTCTCGTCCTTTCCGCAGTACTCGAGCGCACTTGCACCGTTTCGTTGCAGCACTCGTCGCATTGCGGGAACTCGTGGTTACAAGTATCCTCGGGTAATTAGTCTTACTGCCGGAAAGCCCTGTAGGACCCCGTGAGAGCTCCGGGATATTCTATAGCCGGTGCAAGTGCGCGCGTACCTGCAGAGTACACAAATATAGGCGCACACAGAAACTGTGGGTTATTGCACGCTTCGATATCCACACGCGGTCTGAAAGATCGCTCGAAACTCGAGACTCGAAAACCCTTTGACCCGCCGGGAAGTCCAGTCTCCCGGCCCGTAACTGGACAGGCTGTTCGAGCGGGAAACATTATACACAGAAGAGGAAATAAGATGGAAATGACGGTGCCCGCCGCAAACATATGCATTATACACGCGTAAACATGCGAATAATACCTGTTGTCTTTTTTTTTCATTGGAAAAAAAATTCACAAAAATTGAGATTGTCTCTTGGTTTTCAATTTATAACGAACAGTGTCCCGTGCTCACGGCTCGCCAATTGCAGAGTATCTTGATTTATTATTTGAACCTTCTTCGAACGAATAATTTTCATAAATTTCTCAAATATTAGAATTCTCTTCAATAATGGAAGAATCGTGTAAAAAAATCATTCGGTTTAATGTGGTGTAATTTTTTCCTACACTATAAAAATAAATTGTAAATTTAATAAACTGGAACTTGAAGTTTGCTTACACAACTTACCTCAATCGAACGTCAATGGACTTTTTTCGCAAAATAAAAATTACAAAATTTTAATGTTAAATTGCAACATGCACACGTGTGAAATTTCTGAAACAGTTTATGTAAAAAAGCTTCCAACATCGTTCATTAATTTTCAAACAAATCTTTACAGTGTTTAATATGGCAAAGCAGTGGTTTCCGCCTGCCTAATCGATTAAGACAGATACAATGTATATGGACTGTATATGGAGTAGGCATGACGTATCCAGCTTGTGCAACCACGACTATCGAGCTCGTGCAACCGATTCGCCGCAATAGCTGCGGGCGTGATTGTTGCGTACGGAACGGAACGTCGTCCAACTGCACTGCCGATAAAGGTTATATAACTCTGGTATACAGTTGAACTTCCCGTAAGTCACGAGCTCGGGACCAGCGACGTCTCTCAAGACGTGCATTCCCTCCATTCCTCGCCCCTCCTGCAGAGTATAAAAAAAGTTTGTACTTTTTACAACCCCTTAATGTCCACAAACGTCCACAATTTTGTATTTCTTAATTTTCCGATCGGACAATTCGGCTCCAGTTTTGCAATAAAAAGTACAAACTAAAATTGCTAACGACACGGGAAGTAAAAGGACAGTTTCATATATTCAAACCTGAACAAACTTTGTCGCTCATTTAACAAAATTATTTTCACGAAATAATTTTTTACTGTGCAGACGAGCACATTCGACGACTCTCAAGACGAGCTCCGCGGGGATAAACGGGGAGATTTTTTTTAGGGCTTACTTTGAGGATAAACTTATAACAATTCGGAGTTTCGTTCTGTAACATGGGAGGGGGGTTGATACCTTTTCAGGGTATAATTTAACACAGGTTCCACTGTACCTTCCGTAGTTCGGAGTCAAGTTCCGCGTGGTATATCTGGCTATCTATCTCACCGATGTTCCCATACGCGCGCAAGTTATATAAACACACGTACGCTGAGTACACGACATTGGTGCACGTAGTATTGACTATCGAATAGATACGAACCTCTTGCCACACCCGCCGAATCCTCTCACGAGAAGTTCAGACTTCGCGGTGGATACGATATGCGGCCAAGTTGTATATGTGAGTGCAAACGTTCCGCGGCGAAGCCAATATCCAGGCTATGGAGAAACTGGTGTAAATGGAAAGGGCGTGTTGCAGGTTTCTGTTTGTGAATCGAGAATGGAACGATACTATTCAGAGAGCTCTTCGTACCCGTCCCTCATATTCTCGCGGTCTCCGCACGTTTGTCCGTCCCTCTTCCATTCCTACATCCGTTTCTCCGCCGTCTTTCGCTCCCTCGCATGCATCGGGTGTGCAGTTCTTATGCAAATTGGCAACGTGCCAAGTCCCCGGTATTACGGGGTGTCAGTTGTGTCACCCGGGGTGTTCTTCCAGGGACAAACCGGCACGTGAATTCCGTCCCCCTCGACTCTTGAGGATTCGGCCGGGTTTGGTTGGCAAGGACTAGACAAGACACTCTCATTCTCTTCGGTCTCGTCTTCGCTGTCTGACTGTACACGTGCACATTCGAGCCATTATATTTCTCGCCAATCCTCGCGCTCTCTTTCCATATTCACATCACTCCGTTTCTCTTGTTTGTCCCGGCAGTCTTGAGGATTCTCATACCTTCTGCCGAGCTTTCTCCGTCGGGTGCTTGCCGTTTCTCGGATGTACGTGGAAACGCGGCAACCCATCGAGCGGCGAGGTTGTACTGTAATAGGTTCACCCCCTCGCACCGGCTCACCGACACACCTCCACCTCGGGGCACACACCCACATAAGTAATGCGTCACACACTCGCAGACCCCATGTACCCTGGAACATTCGCAAAGCCACACCGCTCGACTACACATCCACAGATGTAGAGCCGAAGCTCCAACAGTTTCGTACGAATCTCCCAAGTGGCTTCCGCGAATTGTAAATTAAGCGCAACATCAACGTTCAACCGCAAAACGCTCGGCTCGACCTGTTAAACCATTAACTCTACGTCCCGTTCTCATTAAACCTCTCCGCAGTTTAACTCCGTGTACAATAGCGGGGGGCCAACTGTTCCTTCAATTCGTCGTAATAGGTTCATTTACCTATTTACGTGGGTTAAGTTTTCGTGATCGAGTGGGGCTGATCGACGCATTATAGCGACGTAAGCAACGCAAATTGGTTAATGTGCTTTACAAGTTTTAAGGAGAGAACTGAGATTGATGCGGCAGTGTTTGGATATAGCGTGACGTTCTTTTATTTATCTGACGGGGGGGCAGTTGCGTGTGGCTGAAATTGTACCGTGACAGGAATTCAACTTGCTCGTCTGAAATTCACAAAAAAAATCTACGCTATAAACACAATTTTTATTTCAAAACCCTTTCAAATTTTTATTTTTATTTTAAAAGACTAAGATTTTAGGTCATCATTTCTTTCGTACTCATTCGTCTCAGCTCTTCGTATGTTCGTTGATTCTTTCACTCTTCCATCTCCAACCGTCTGGCAATTCCTGCTTCTTTTTCTGTCGCTTCCCCATCGATGCCGGCTGCGAATCTTAGCCGACCTTTTTCTCGTTGGGCAGGTGGAAATAGTTGACCTTTTTCCGAAAGCAACGCGAGTGCATTTACATAGCCAATATCGAAAAGGTCATCGAACCTTTCCTCAAACGCATTTCTTTTTGATTTGATCGCTGTTTGAAAGTATCAAAAATCGCAATTTCCGTGAAATGTATCGAAAGACAAATCGTGACTCGTCTCAAATCGCATATGCGATTTATAATTTTTTCTCTCCGACCACAAATCCACTAATTTTATTCCCACCACAACATTCGATACTCGGCTTCAAATTTCAACTACCCAAGTTCGGTACCATATTATGCATGCTGTGCATCGTTATCTTCTTAACTAGTGAGTAGTTATTATAGTATGCTTATGGCATAGCGCACGTACTTGTACTAAACCCCTTGCAAGTCTGTCGTGCGACCAAGACGGCAATTGTCCGGTCACGCGTTCGATCGTGGGACTCAGTGCCGGACCACGTCTTTGAATTTGCGTCCGTTGAGCTCAGTCTCGACCGGTCGGGACGAGAGAGCGTTCGTTGTCCAAACGACCATCGGGTCCTCGTACCAGGGGCCATCGGGAGGCATACGTCGAGTGCTAAGAGAGTCAGGCAGGAAAAGGGACTATCCAAGGCTCTTGCCTGCCGGAACAATGGGTTATAACGTTACGCGATCGGTATTAATGCACTCGGTACCCGTCGTACCGTCCCTCGACGACGTTGGTCCTCGACCTCACCCGCGCGGCGTTCCACTCTCGATTGTTCGAGATTTCGATTGGGAATATAAGCCTTCGGCTATACGTGCATGCCCGGTTGGTGTGCAACCGCGAGGACTTCCTTTATGCCTCGTCGGTAATAGATACGTGTATAGCAGCAGAGATGCGTTAAGAGAATTCCCGATTCGACGATCCGGCCGGCAGCAATTGAGGTACGAAAATGAGGTCTTCGGTGCAACTGCGCGATCTTCATTCAGGCAACTTCTGGTGTTCCTGGGATGTTAGGAGCAGTGGTAGCGACCCACTGATATCAATAACGAATGCCCACGGGAATTGATTATTGAAGTTCACTGCCATTACGACTAAGGAACTACAACAGTCACTTCATTAATCCGGTGGGAATTAATTGAAGCATAGAGATGAAAGTGGGATTTTAAATTTTTTAAATATTATCGCCACAAAGAGATATTAATTGATTATTGAAGTTCACTGCCGTTACGACTAAGGAACTACAACAGTCACTTTATTAATCCGTTGGGAATTAATTTAAGCATTAGAGATAAAAGTCGGATTTAAAATTTTTTAAATATTATCGCCACAAAGAAATATTTATAGGTCTTCTTACCACATCGCGCAAACGAAGAGTAAACTTTTCGCTCGTTTTTGTTTGTCACTTTTTAATGGTAAAAAGGCGTTAAGAGAATTCCCGATTCGATCCGGCGGGCAGCAATTGAGGTACGAAAATGAGGTCTTCAGAGCAACTGCGCGATCGTCATTCACGCAACTTCTGTTGGTCCTGGGACGTTAGGAGCAGTGGTAGCGACCCACTGATATCAATAACGAAAGCCCAGGGGAACTGATTATTGAAGTTCATTGTCGTAACAACTAAGGAACCACAACAGTCACTTTATTAATCCGTTGGGAATTAATTGAAGCATTAGAGATAAAAGTCGGATTTTTAATTTTTAAAAATATTATCGCCTTCTCGTTACCGACACAAAGATACATTTATAGGTCTTCTTACCTCATCGCTCAGACGAAGAGTAAGCTTTCCCTCGTTTTAGTTTGTCACTTTTTAATGGTGAAAATAAATACTGATTTACTAAATTCAGTATTTCGTAAATTAGAATACAACCAATTTTTGAAAAATTCGTGGGTTGGTTAATGATTTTATTTTATGTGGTGGAATATCAGCTTGAAATATCGCGGTTTGCACTACATGGAATATATTTTCTATTTTGAAATCGAGTGCAAAATGCTGTGTTGTGTTGTAGGTCACGCGTATTTCCTTGCTGGTCCCTCGATCCGCCTGTATCATTGTGCTTTTACCAGAGTTTAATCGAAATCGCGTTGGCAAAAGGGGGAGGGGCGACGAAATTGTAAAGCCATGAACAGCAATAACATTGTGGCGGCACGCGGTAGCGGCATTCCTTTATCGGAATTCTCCGAAGCTGTATTTTCACCGGGGGTTTCTCCCTTTATTTTCGGATCAGTCGTTCTATTTCTGGTTCGTACGTGAAAACGTTTGCGGGGTCGGGTATATCGATGGAACAAGCCCGGCCCGGTGTGGTGCGCTGATGCCAGAAACTCTTGGAATCGAGACGAAAGATCGCCCTAGGGCACGATTTCACCGATAGTTCAAATCCCTTTTCAACGGCAGTTTGAGAAATCCTAAATTCTAGCGGGGTTGCGATTAAGGAGGTCGCCCGCACGGATCGTGAATAGGAATTAGGCTTGCGGATGGTCTCGCCAAGGCCCCTTGACGACCCACCGCCAGGGAATATCCTCGACGCCCACAACTCCCGCAACCATCGGCAACCGCCAACCCCTCGGCTGGTCGAAACCGGCGGCATGGCTTGCCACGAAGAATTTCTGAGCGCCGGTTAGAAAGTTTCGATGGACTTGCGGCTCTGCGAAAACTCTTCGTACCCAGGGTGATCGAACGATGGCTCGTCGAGAGGTCCGTTACACCATAGTTTCAACCTTCGTCACGTTAAACGTTCCGCGGTAAATATTTTTATTAATTTCGGTTCAACCCGGAATCCATGGAGACTGGGTTGAACCATGGAGAACCATGGAGAAATACCGTATTGTTATTGGTACACCAATAGCAATATGGTAGTTCTCACCACTTTCGTGTTATGCATTAAAAATCTTTGTACATGTGACAACAATTTGTTGTCCGCTAATGGCAATGTTTCTTCTCGTGAATTTTGCGGAGAAAAAATTGAATGGTGCTATGAAAAAAAGGACAGTATTTCCTGCTATAAAAAAAAGTTTCGACTTTTGCGCCCCTGCAATAGCAATACGGTAGTTCTCACCACTTTCGTGTTATGCATTAAAAATCTTTGTACATGTGACAACAATTTGTTGTCCGCTAATGGCAACGTTTCTTCTTGTGAATTTTGCGAAGAAAAAATTGAATGGTGCTATGAAAAAAAGGACAGTATTTCTTGCTATAACAAAAAGTTTCGACTTTTGCGCCCCTGCGGAAACTTCTCGTATCGAAGGTGACCGAACGATGGCTCGCCGAGAGGTCCGTTACACGATAGTTTCAACCTTCGTCACGTTAAACGTTCCGCGGTAGATATTTTTATTAATTTCGGTTCAACCGGGTATCCATGGAGACTGGGTTGAACCATGGAGAACCATGGAGAAATACCGTATTGTTATTGGTGCACCAATAACAATACGGTATTTCTCACTACTTTGATATTTTGCATTAAAAATATTTGTACGTGTGTCAAGAATTTGTCGTCCGCAAATGGCAATGTTTCTTGTTGTGAATTTTGCGAAGAAAAAAGTGAATGGTGCTATGAAACAAAGGACAGTATTTCTTGCTATAACGAACAGTTCCTAGGGGAACGTCAATATAGATAATTTCTGATAGTATATGTTCAATTGGTTGAACTATAATTACGATTGCAACCATGATTGTTTGTCATTGTCATTAACTATAAACTGTAGACGTTTCCTTGGGAACTATTGTTTATGGTAAAAAGTGAGTATTGTTGCTGTTACTATATAATTATTTCTCGGTGTGTACACGATAAACGCCTACTTGTTAGCAAAAGATTTGTACGAAGTTAGTTCGTTTACTGCGCAGATAATCCTTAAGTTAGTAAAGACATTCAGCGCCTGCTCCGGCCTCGACCAAGTGACTCCTTAAAGAGTACATTAAACAGATAAGAGAACAGTTGTGTCCATTTTTGGTCGGATCATCCTAATGGCTCTATAGTACAAGCAATCATTGAGTAGTAAAAGAATTGTTCGAAATTCGGTAGCTTCAAAGTTTGTACGAATTTGCTGAGTTGACTGAAAAGTGGGCCGGGCGGGGATTGCGGTTGGGCTCTCGAATTTTATCTGCGTGCACCAGCAGAGTGCGCTTTTTAGCGGGCGTAGAACCGGATATATAGTCATGTCTGGCGTTCTAGTGGCGGTCGCGACCGCACAGAGCGCGCAACGACCGACTTCTGTATAGAAGTAGTTTCTATCTCAATTTCCCGGTTTATTCACGATCGACGTTTCGTCCTCAATATTGCAGAGCCCTCTGGGACACCAGTAATTATTACAGGGACGCCAAAATCACGTTGGGCGCGTAATCAGCTTCGATACGTGTTGGCAGGGCGGGTTAGAGATTTTGGATCTCGCGAGGGGGCTCGCGAGATCCGACGCCGTCACAAACACCAGCAGCATCTCGTTTGCGGTGGACATCGACGCCCGGGACGTGAACAATAATTTGGACGAGCGATCGATCAATCAGCGACTCGACTCCCCGTGGTCAGAGTCAACCTCAGAATTTTCATGGTTTTTCAGAATTATGGGGTCCATGGAAATTCTCTCGCGTCGATCCAATTCCAAGCTCGAATAACACGCTTCAATTTCGGTTCATATGTAACGCGTGCGATAGCCACTACATCATCGGAGAAAGACAGAGGAAAAATAATCGCGGCACGAACAAACCGGCAATAATAACATATTAATAATAATAGTAGGGTAGAGCGGGGCAAAATGGGGCAACGGGGCAAAACGGGGTTTTTGGGCAAAATGTCATTTTTCAATAATTTTTAGATGCCCGAATTCGCCCTATCGGATACATCAGACTTTTGTGCCCAGTTTTGCCACCTTGTTTCATACAAAAATGATTGGAAAATTTAGTTTTGCCCAAAAACCCCGTTTTGCCCCGATGCCCCATTTTGCCTCGCTCTCCCCTATATATTAATAATAATAATAATAATATATTAATAATAATTATTATATATTAATAATAATAGTATATATTAATATTAGTAATAATAGGCGATTTTTCGCCAGTGTTGTACGCGAGGGATGTTGTTACTTTATCGAAGTTGGGAAAAAAATATTGTTATTGACCAACTCTTTAAATCGCTAAATTCTTCCATTAACGGGTTAAAGAAGCTCTCGCGCGATAAATTCTGGGTAAGAGTGCGCTCTCGGTGACGCCCCGGGAGGATGGAATGCAGGTTTGCTGCTTGCCCCTCCCCAGGATGAAAAAAGTTACCCAGGAGCCAAGAAATGAAAGAAAAAACTCATACATCCTAGACAAGAACTCCCCGGGGAGGCGCAATACTCTTTTTTTCTGATGCTCGCGGCTGCTCCTCTCTCGATCTTCCGTGCATTTTCATTCTCTCCTCTTCCCAACGAACCTGATAAATATGCAACGGTCCGCGAAAACTAAAAGGAAACCCCGACCGTTTTCCAGAAAAGAAGAGTGCAGCAACGATGTGCCCGGTTCTCGTTGGATACACATACATTTCCGGGATTTACGGTCCAATTTCTTTAATTGCCACATAGAAACCGTAGAGGAATTGGTCGTTGCCTCGCCTAGCGCCCGTTGCTCTTTCGTTTTCCACGCCTCGTTGTCGTACACTTCTCTTTTTCCTCCTCCCATTCCTCCTTCGCAGGTAGCGGGCATCGCTCGCTACCTCCTCGAAACAATATTGCAACGACCGAGCGAATGAATAACGCGCATATTTGGTTTCCGGGTGGATATTATTAATAATGATAACTTTAATTATCTCGATGACGCAATGTCATGAGTCTGTTCGCTTCGAAGGTCTCGTCCAGACTCCTGAAATGACGATCGATTTTGTATCGATCGTCCGTTCGTTTGTCTCTTGGCAACCCTAACTAATATCGTCTGCCTTCGCTACATACAGTAGAACCGCGCTTATCCGACCTTCGATTATCCGAGCCTCCGCATTATCCGAAGCACGCACCTCATCTGAGCTCTCCCCGTTAAGTTAGTTATGTCGCGAAGGCAATCCAAAGTCATGTGCATAAACTTTTGACACGTTAACCTAATTGTCCTAAAATTGAAGTGAAATCCACACTGAACAAATAATCTGCTTACAAATAATCGGTTCAATCTAATTGAAAAAATTTTCATACATACTCTATTACTTTTTTTATAATATTATTAATGCAGACAGAGTACCACATATAATACATTTTTTATACCATATAGACGTTTATGTTTATGACTCTGACGTATCGACATGGCTAACTTAACAGAGCTGTAGGCTCGGATAATACGGAAAACTCGTATTATCCGTATTATCAGTTTCGGTTCTAGAGTCAATGGTGGAACATCGTCATGTCTCAAAAAAGGAAAAAGGCTTAAATTATCTAAGAAAGTGAATATTCATACGAAATGATGTGTTATTTTTTAAATATATAATAGGAGTACAAATTTGAATTGAGTATGTTATCCGAGTTTTTGCTTATCCGACGTCCGTTCCGTCCACATTACCTCGGGTAAAGGGGGTCCTACTGTATCCATTACAATGTATTTCCCGAAATTTATTATAAGCCCCCATTCCCATAATCCTTTATTTTTAATTATCGAGCGTCGCTCGCCAGTCCGAGCGTACGTTTGCGCGTTCAACGTTCTCGCCGCAGTGGCCTCTGTCCGTGTATCCATGAATTCGTAATATGATACATTATAGTTCGAGCACCCGGACAAAATAGCTGTTGGCCGGCGGAGCGGACATGCAGGCATGGATAGGGTTGCCGCGAAAATTAATTATAAAAATCTCGGACCGAGAGTGGCGCGGCTGTTGTGCCAGCGGAGCTGTTGCCGCCGCCGCCGCTATTGCCGTTGTGCGAAAGCCACATAAACGAAAGCGTTTGCACTCCCCTCCGTGAATCGAGCCAACAGTAGCATTGGTCGCCAGTGTATTTTACGTGTTACAGAGAACACGAGGACCGGCGCCCACCAATCGCAACTTCCCGAACCATCAACCGTTCGCACACCAACGGCAGAGAGCGGAGTCACACCGACGTCCCGCGAGTTAACACCGAGAATACCCGTGCTTCGCGTTCCGGTGATACATTTCGCTGTCCCGCTGGCCGACTTTAACTCTCGCCCTTTTCCAAACCCCGCCGGCCCCCGCGTATATCCCGGCCGCAACCCCCTTCTGCCCCAATACATCAACGCCGCAATTTTCGGGCAGTTTTGATGCATCGCCGTAATATCGGCGATACATTAATCCAAGGTGAATGGGACATATATCAGCCGCCTACATAATTTTCACCTTTGCTATTTATTCTAGCTCGAAACGTCCCGGGTTATACGAGGGTTTCAGACCGCGAATTTTTTCAAATGTTTCGCACAATCGACTGTCGCGTATATCCGGACGTCGGGAATTCCGGGGAGCGGCGAGCCTGATCGATCGATTTATCGACCGTTTATTGGCTCGCGGCCGCGAAAGATCGCGGGCGATGGTCGATGTTTGTTGCTTGTTTGTTTCCAGCATTGCTTTCGCGGAATTCCTTTATCCAACTGTTCGATGCGAGAATACGTGAGAACGTCGACGATGAAGTTATGGAATTTCAATACAGAAATTATTTTTATCTAATTCTGTTTATTATTTTGGGAATTTCGGGGAGCGGCGAGCCTGATCGATCGATTTATCGACCGTTTATTGGCTCGCGGCCGTGAAAGATCGCGGGCGATGGTCGATGTTTGTTGCTTGTTTGTTTCTAGCTTTGCTTTCGCGAAATTCCTTCATCCAACTGCTCGCTGCAAAAATCCACGGAACGTCAACGATGAAGTTATGGAATTTTAAAACATACATTATTTTTGTCTAATTCTGTTCATAATTTCGAGAATTCCGGGTGCGGCGAGCCTGATCGATCGATTTATCGACCGTTTATTGGGTCGCGACTGTGAAAGATGTTTGTTGCTTGTTTGTTTCGAGCATTGCTTTCGCGAAATTCGTTTATCCAACTGCTCGCTGCGGGAATGCACGAGAACGTCGACGATGAAGTTATGAAATTTTAAAACGTAAATTATTTTTATCTAATTTTGTTTATTATTTTGGGAATTCCTGGGAACGGCGAGCCTGATCGATCGATTTATCAACCGTTTATTGGCTCGCGGCCGTGAAAGATCGCGGAAGATGGTCGATGTTTGTTGCGTGTTTGTTTCGAGCATTGCTTTCGCGAAATTCCTTTATCCAACTGCTCGCTGCGAGAATCCACGAGAACGTCAACGATGAAGTTATGGAATTTTCAAACATAAATTATTTTTGTCCATTTCTGTTTATAATTTCTCACGATGCGAAAGTTCACCGAGTTCGCCGTCGGAGGATTGAAGCCGGTCGAGAAATCAACACTGTTTCGAATAGTTCTGGGCTATGCGCCGAGAGGGAACGACCAATGATGGAAAGGCGAGGGGGTCGACGTCTTGTTTCGTCAGGCACAGATGAAACAGGGAATTGCGCTCGCCTCCAGCGCTCTGAGAAACTCGAGGCAGTTAGAAATAAAGCGATGGGAGAGAGAGATGTACATATGTATATATGTATGTATATATGTACCGCGTATAAGTTATACTATGTAAGTAACAGACGAGACGAAAGTCTTTGAACTTTTGAGTTCTCTGAAGGCATCGGGTCTGCAAGCGTCGTGAACCACCTCCAGATATATATTCTTCGTACTCTATCGCTTTCTCATTTCCTCCTCCTCGATGGCTCTCTTTGGCTCGTCTTCCACTTTGAACCTCGTAAGGACTTTCCCGTTTTACACGAACGCTGAGGAAATCTATAGAACTCGAATAAAGCTCATTGTGGATAGATGTCGAGACACAGAGAAAACGTTCAAGCCGGGTTTTGCGGTGGCTGTCTTATTATTTATTCAAGCATTTCTGCACGATATCATGTCTCGAAAGAGGCTGAGAATAATCCCCCGAGACCTTTCCTGAAGAATTAAGGAATTAACACTAAAGGAAGACACATTGGACCCAACACATCGACTCGACGACAAGTATTGGCGCTGCGCCTGTACCGGACACACTACACTGTAAAAAAATTTTGTTTGAAAATTAATGGACAGTGTTGGAAGCTTTTTTACATAAACCGTTTCGGAAATTTCAAACACATGTGCGTTGCAATTTTACAGTAAAATTTGTATTTTTCATGAACGGTTTTGTAAATTTCAAGCAAAAGATTTGTAGTTTTAATATTTGGTATTTTTATTTTACAAGCAAAATACATTAATGTTTAATTAATATGAGTAATGTTAGCAAATTCCAAGTTCCAGTACATTAAATTTACAACTTACTTTTACAGTGTATCGGAGCTGATGCAGCAAATTGTACACTGAGAGAAGGATCTCGAAAAAATTACCAAGTCATGTGGTACGTTTCGACATGGTGCGGCATGCGACATTTTCACAGGGGCCATAGCGATTTTGACCCAACACATGTAATATTTTCCGGAAGGCAGGTTGAAAAATGTTGTGTCTGGCTAAGAATTTCGTGGATTAAGTCGCAGAATTCCGTGGATTGAAACTGAGAATTCCGTCAATTAAAACTGAGAATTCTTGGATAAAATTTCAAAATTTCGTCGATAAAATGTTTGTATTTATGTATCCATAAAAAATGTGTTCAAGGTACTATGCCAGTGTAACGTACAAGTCTAAAACAAACGGTTCGCGATCGCAACGCCACCGATTGGTATATTTCCTAGCGGTAAGATTAACTACTATTCTAGCAAAGTACGGGATGTTCGGGTAATATCTGCGATAGCGAAAATTACCATATTTTCTAGCAGAATGTTTTCCGTCGTTTTTACCAGATTACGGTAATTTCTATCAGAACTTTCTCTCAATGTATAACAATTCTGGTCACAATATAGTCACGTAATAGTTAAAAGTACTAGAAATTAAATCCTCTGGGTCCATCTGAGCCATGTGTGGGTCTTCTTGTCTTAACCCTATTTTACAGCATTCTTTGCAAAAATAGTTTAAAAGTTGTCTTTACGCTTAGAACTAATGAGCGAGAGTAAAAATATTATCTGGGGTGCCGTTCACTTATCCTATTTGCTTTTTTGTTTACAACTTTAAAAAAAACCATTCTTTCCCTCGCTCGAGTTCACTCGCGAATCTGCGACGTTAATGCGCGTACAGTGCGCGCCCATTTGCAAACCACAAGTAATGGGCCTAGCACGGTACTGGCAGCCGGTCGCGGTATTTTACGCACGTGGCCAGTGGCCCCACGCGGACCGCATGAGACATGGGCCAATTTGTTACGGCATACCGTGCTCTGTGTATGCAAAAAAAAACAAACAAAAAAAAGATGTACTGCCTGAAATTGGCCGCGATTGCTATGGGAGGGCCAGCATCGAGAAAGTCGAACCGATTCATCGACAATTAATGCGTAGGTGATCGATCCACCGCGTGGCGCGCAATGCATACTCGAAATACCACTCGATCGTCGAAAAATTCACTTTCAATTTCATGACAAACTAACGGAAACGTGAAATTGGCAACGAGCGGGAAATACCAAAATTCATTGAATTACAGCATATTGTTTCTCGCGAAGAAAATATGTGCCCTTTAAAAAGATTTTGTTTGAAAATCAATGTATGGTATTGGAAGATTTTTTAAGTAACTGTTTCTGAAATTACAATCACATGTGCGTTGCAATTTTACATTACGATTTTTATTTTTAATTAACATTTTTGTGAATTGCAGGCAGATTTGTAATTTTCATATCTGGTATTTTTATTTTACAAAAAAGTATATTAATGTTCAATTAATGGAAGTAATGTAAGCGAATATGAACTACATTCAATAAAAAAAAAATTTACAGTGTCATCAAGAAATTAATCGTGGCGTACGGACAAGTTGCTGATAAAAGTTTCTTTATCATCAGCATTGTTGTTCGAGCAGTTGTTGATGTAAACAAATCGCACAGTAATTTCTCTACGAGTTTGTCGGAACACTGGCAATTTGTCTCAAACATTGCAGACACAACGAGGCAGAACATTTTTCAAATCAGGTCATGAAACGAAATTTTGTTGTCAATTCCACAAGACATCGCCCCACCTGAGTTAACAGCCCACTTGACTACAAATGTTGAATGCCTGGTCAAGTAAAAGCATCACAGAAAACTAAAGTGTGACTTTGATACAATATCGCGAGTCTTCCCAATATTGACTCGAAAAGCGAGACGAGCAAACTTAAGCGGACGGTGTGTCTGCTTACGTACGTCGGTTCCTATTCGGCCTCGACCCTGGAAACTACAGTGATGCTTGGCACATTGCTGACATATTACACGGCTTACCGACTTCTTCTTTCTTTTTTCGCAATAATCTGTTCCTTTTTTACGGTATTATTCTTAAAGAAGGTACGAAGGTAGCGCCGATGAAAACACGATAGCCGGCAATTTAAAGCTGCATTGATCGGCGAATCCCTTTAAAAGGCCGATGACTATATAGGCTGCCGTGTATGCATGTTCAGTACATAAGTCCTCGAGGATCGCCACCACAAGCGCGATCAGAGCTCGTGCCGTCGGCGTTGAGAAAATTGCCAGGGGGGGGGGGGGCGGCACGGGGGGGGGGGTATTCTATGGTATAAAAGCGCGCATCTATACCCCCTCGATATATAGTAGATAGATCCATGATGTATTACAGTCCGCCGATCCCAGTACACTGTCCGTACTCAATGAGAGATAGCGAACCCGCGCCGCCTCATACCCTCGCCCCTTCATTGATTATTATTTTATGACGCGGTAATTTCAAATTACTGCTAAACTTTTATCCGCGCATTTGTTGCTAAATCGAGGTAGCTGGTCTAAGAAAAATAAAAAATGTATTACTTTCTTTTAATCTCGTTGATCACGGGTATTAAAGTAATACCCATAAGTATAAACACCGAGAGCTCCAGTCCGGGGATGAAGAAGCCCCTGCTGGAAAATCCTGTGCCAGTGAATAACACCGGCGTAGTCGGTATCGGAGCTTCCGAGCAGACGATCGGAGCCCCGACCACATTGAAAGACTCATCCTCGGGGCTATACACCACTATCAAGAGGCTCGAATCCCCGCGAGCTCCGATACCAACTGATCCTGCATATCGATACACGGCTACTGTACTATCCTCTCACGCCGTCGATATTCTTCTGCTTCTGGTGCCTCTTCTTCTTCCTCCTCCTCCACTTTCTCTTCTCCATTTTCTTTGCCTGGATGAACGGCTCCCTGAGGTGCGTCGGGCAATCAGGCAGTTTCTCCAATGCCTCACCCGCGATAGAGATTCGATCTACGAGATCGATATCGCGGAGCGCACAATTCCGCCGCCACTTATTTTGCGTAACGCACCCACTTTTACCGACCTCTTACGTTAAATACGCGCCACCTAGCGACCGCTCTCCTCCGAGAGGCCGCTTTAACGATCATCATCCAACCCTGCATCCGTCTCGCTATCATCATTACCATACGCAGCTCGTCAAGCGTCTCTTCGTAACGCCGGATTAAGTCATAACTGTTCGCCTCCGCGCACATTTCTGACAATGAGTCTTTTATTGTACTGTTTATTGTATTGTTTACTTTTATTGTATTGTTTACTTATTTGTGTAAAAACGGGAAAGCCCAATTACAAGTAGGAATGAGAAACCCCATCCAGCGATTGGGTTATAGTGCACTGATAAAAAAATACGGTTGAATCAACTAAGATTCGGGCAGGGACTTTCAACTAAATATTTTGTTGGTACAGCTAAAAAATTGGTTAGTTCGACAATTTATTGGGTGATTCCACCAAAATATTGTTGAGTCATTAAAATATTTTGTTCGACCAAGTGAATATTTATTTGAACGTCCCTGCCCGAATCTTAGTTGATTCAACCGTATTTTTTTATCAGTGTGAGGTCGACCAGGCAACAGACATAAGTTCCTCATAGTATACATAAGCATAATCATGAACAGATAAATATAGCGGATAATATACACAAGCATACAAAGATAATTTATCGTTAGTGACTTAGAGGCTGACCATTGGAAAATATTGCGAAGAGGCTGGCCTTAGAACGTACACTGAGAAAAAGGATGGTATTTCGTACTGTAAGGCATAGTTCCCAGGGGGGCCGTCTGTATAGTTAGTTTGTGATAGTATATACTCAATTGATTAAACTATAATTATGGTTACAACTATAATTTGTGATCATTGACGTAACTGTAAAATATACACGTCCCCCCTGGGAAGTATTTACTATGTAAGTTTTTCTCAGTGTACCAGTGAGTTACCGAAAAGCGGAACTTTTTATCGTTCGTTTTTCGCCTCTTTCGACTTCGCATTTTTGAATTCCATGCTTGTGTTTGTTTTCTCGTTTCTTCTTCTGACGAGAATTCACTCACTTGCACAAACTGTGCGAAACCGTGAGAGTAGAAATAAGCATAATCGTGAACAAATAAATATAGCGGATAATATACATGAGCATAATGATAATTTATCGTAAGTGACTCAGACGCTGATCATCGGAAAATATTGTGAAGAGGCTGGCCTTAAGGAGGGAGTCTCGCTGCGCGCTGACTTCGCATAAGTTCGACAACAATAAGAGAAAATTGGAAGTACTTCTTGATGGTGTAAAAATCTGAAAA
>JAPYZD010001583.1:0-20800 GCA_030522725.1 Ichneumoninae sp. B BG-2022a
GAGAATTGGATCGTTGAGTTTTTATTTACGACCTGCAAATCCGGGTCGTATTAGCGTGACGGGCAAAAAAATAATAGAACTCTTGTCTCGTCACTCTCTTTATTACTCGCGTTCTCTCAGCTTCGCAATGATTAACGATACCCCCCCGAACTGTGCGATGACGTTGATCGGTAACCGAGAATAGAACGTGGACAAATTCATAAGCTGTACACAATCTCGCGACTCCTTGCACACGAGGTCTCCATTATAAATGTATAAGCTAATAAACGATATCTCAACCGATCGTTACGAGACGGAGTTTCTCTGGAGTCGATTCGCGAAGATATCATTATCGAATGCTCGAATAAAATTTTCTTTTCAAGCGGCAAAAAAAAAAAAAAAACTATAAATACACTATGCATTTTGGGCCATTCTCATTGCGTGCGAACAAAAGCAAACCTCGTTATCTCTATCGTGCGCGTGGACTTCTGTGGAAAATTTCGAATATCGTCGTGTTATGTATCGATAAGACGATTCTTTGTTACGAAAGTTTTTCTTCGGCCACTCGTTGTTTTTTTTTTTTTTTTTTCTTTAAAAAAACAGGAGAAGAGCACGAGGTGATAGTCGCTATCTCCAAAGAGGTTGCAGAGTTCATGCATCGAAGGTTCACCGTGGCAGTGATTTCTTGTGCCCATCCATGGAATGAAATTGATTAAATGAAATTCATGAAATGAATTCAAGAAATGAAATTCGTGGAATGAAGTTCACGAAATGAAATTCATGGAATGAAGTTCACGAAATGAAATTCTAGTTTCGGATATGAAGTTCATGAGATGAAATTCAAATCTCGTATAAGAATTTCATGGGATGAAATTCAAATGTCGTATAAGAATTTCATGGGATGAAATTCAAATGTCGTATAAGAATTTCATGGGATGAAATTCAATCATGGGATGAAATTCAAATGTCGTATAAGAATTTCATGGGATGAAATTCAAGTCTCGTATAAGAATTTCATGGGATGAAATTCAAGTCTCGTGTATGAAATTCGAACAGTTTTAACGTATGACACAAATTTCTAAGAGCAGAAAGCATTTTACGACCGTGGTAATTAGCCCGACGTCGAAGACAGGGTCGAGTCTCAGGAGGGCGTTTCGTCTGGCGAAATCTAGATTTCTTGCGGTTCCTCTCGTTTGCCTCTGTTGCCAACGGATGCACCTCTAACGGTTCTTCAACAGTACACTACTCCACTTGCGAACCGTGACGAGAGAGGCGGGTACTCCACATGCATTTCCGCGAATAAGAATCAGGAGAAGGAAAAATGAGGTGGAGAAAGAGAGACGGCGAAACAGTCACAAGGTAAAGAAAACTCGAGGAGGTAATGAGGCTAGACTCTCGGAGGAAGATGGAAGAAATAAAGGAGTCTACTTCAAGCAGACAAGTTCTTCTTCTGCGTCTGCTGCCCCCCCCCCCCCCCCTCCGCGCCGCTCTTAAGTTTAATGACCCAGTGCACTCTTTAACGTTAAAGGCTTCAATGTCACGGTCTCTAACAGATTCTCATATCTCTCAATGACCAAGCTTCTTTCCTAGTCTCATAATAAAGCGCCTCTCGAAAAAGGCCACTCGGGTTTTCGTCCCTGAAAGTGATGAGATGGAAAGAACGTCGCATCGGCTGCGATTCCAATCGGAAGAATTTATTTAAATACCGATTGGAGAGCCAATCGATGGATTTATTTAAATTCCACTGATTCGAAAGTCGATCGATGAATTTATTTCTTTCTCGGTGCGCCTCGGCGGGACGGCAAGAAGTAAGAGACCTTGGATGATTAAAAAATAAATCTGAATCGCGAGATTTTCTCATCCGATAAAAAAGAAAAATAGGCGTTTCCGGTCCGGATTTTCTTGCAGAATATGAAGTAACGAAAAAGTGTAATTAATCATTTTCAACGACGGTGACCTCAGGCGGTGAAGAGCGCACCCCCTTGTACGAATGATTGATATCCGCTTCGTCAGAGAGTTTGATTTTAACCGGAAGTGTCACTCGTGAAAAAAATAATAATTAATTACAGTTTTAGTTACCGACGGCGCGCGGGTCGAGCGGGTCGTTGTCACGTAGCCGTAAGCGACGATTTATTCAAATTTCCCTGATTGGAGAGTCTATCGATAGATTTATTTCCTTCTCAGCGCGCATACATAATCGAACCGACGGTAAGAAGCAAGATACACTTAGAGGATTTAAATAAAGTAATTTGAATCGCCAGATTTTAATTTTTCGACAAAAAAGAAAAATCGACCTTTCCGGTCCAGATTTTCTTGCAGAATATATAGTAACGGAAAACTTCAATTAATTAGTTTGAACGGTGCTGACCTGGGACGGTCAAGATCGAATCCTCGCAGGAAGGCTGGATATCCGCGTCGTGAGAATTTGATTTTAACCGGAAGTGGTTATGACCCGTGAAAAAAAAATGAATTACAGTTTCAGTTACCGATCGAAGGAGCGTCGTGGGGAGGCGGCTGTTTCACATAACGTTAAGATAGTAAAAACAAAATTGTTCAAAAATATCCTAAATTTTTTCGTTGTTTCGAATATTTTAAAATATTAGGAAACCTAATATTTTTTCGTACGATTATAATTCGTTCACTATTCTGAATACGCATAGATTTTTTCAGATTTTTAAATTCATTTTGAATGTTGTTATTTATATGGCAAAAATGTGTAGAAAGTTACAAAATTCAAAGTTAATTAAAAAATCTACAAAAATGCATACGTATTTAGAAAAGTGAGCCAATCATATCCATAAGAAAAAAAAAATTAGGTTTTCGGGAAATTTGTTGAACAATTTTATTTTTCATCAATTTGTTAATAACATTTTGGAATTATTAAGCAAAACTAATCGTTTCAGCAACTTCAGCATGCTTCATTTATTTGAGATATTTATACCACCGAGTAGTGTTTGCAATTCCCTCTCGTATCTCTGAAACTTATGCGAAGTGAACACTATTCGCAAGGACTACCTTAAGCGACGAGCCCGCGTAGCTGCCGTAGTTATATATAGCTGCTTTATCGAGGAGTCTCAATGGAGCTGCCTGCATACGCAGCGGCGGTAAAGACAGTTCTCAGCCGTTCGCTGAGAAGTTGTTTTCCAGCCGTGACAAACTTTGCTCCGCGTGTCCTTCCGACGATCCGTCGTCGGAGTCGCGCGGTCGAGATAAACTCGCTAATGCCGCTTTGCTCCGCCGATGCATAAACTGAGCCAGTGTTGTTGCACGCTCCGCAAAAGTTGCACCTGCGTGTAGGTGTCGAACGCAAATTAAATAGGTACAAGACAAACACCGAGTGGGTGAGGAGAGTTGCTCGGATGCCGTCGAAACTTTGCATACGCATACCCACTGCGCGACACGAGGCAAGAATATACCACACTCAACAGCTTGTCGCTCGGTGCTCGGGCACTTGCGCGTTGCATACGCAAACGCGCGGGCCCGGGACTCCGCACGCGGAATAGTGAAAGGAAACGAAGCGGTGAAAACCTACCATTATTCTGCCGTATTGCCTCGATGGCTTGCGCCAACGTTCCGCTATGTACAGGATAAATGTATAAGAAATAATAAAAAAAACTATATAAAAAATTATATATAATAAAGTTGAAAAAAAAACTATTTCGAGGATTATTCACGTTCGAAGCGAAACGCGGAAGAATAATTCTGATGTAATAAAAAAGTTAGTACATTTAAAGAACTTTCTCGACAAAATATTCATCAACTTTCAATTTTACAATTTTTCGTAAAAAAATGTACGTTCGTTTGAAATTTTCGAGGGAAGTGTGCAGGATCTTCAGGCTTGTGTGCACAAACCTAATTTAATTATCAGTTTATAATTTTACGACAGTTTACAATTTTTTTTTTGCAAAGTGTAAAAGGAAGAAGAAAAAAATGTGTATATATATTTATAGACGAGAAATGGTTGTTGAAAATAAAAACATTTCTTTATCGTCCATTTTCTTCGCGAATTTTCGCGAGCGATCTTCAGAACTCGTGTGTGCATAAACGTAATTTTACAATTAGTGTATAATTTTACGATCGTTTACAATCTTCTTGTGCAAAGTGTAAAAGTAACGAGAAAAAAAGAGACTTGTGGAAGAGAAATGTTTCTTGAACGTAAAAACATTTCTTCACCGGGTGCGAAGTAAAAATATACCCGTGAAGATATACTGCGGTTCGAGTAACAAAAGAACTCTCGCTTCCGGACAATTTTTCATTTTCTTCCCGAAGTTCTTTTGAGATTTTCGCGAACGCAGTAAAACCGTCGCGAAGGGTCTTCAGACGCGTGTGTATGCAAAGCCTCTTTCCGTGCATAATCAACAGTCAGTTTTCAATTTTGCAATGGTTTATAACAGTTAAAATTTTTACGATTATTTACAATACTAACAAATTTTACGATATAGTTTACAATTTTTTTTGCAAAGTGTAAAACTAACGAGCAAAAAAAGTGTATATATTTATGGCCGTGAAATGTTTGCTGAACATTTCTTTACCTTTAAGTAAAAGCATTTCTTTGCCGTCCGCCGAGTAAAGTATGTAAGTGTGTATGCATAAGCCTCTTTCCGTGTGTAATCAACAGTCGTAGTTTTCAATTTTACAATAGTTTATAACAGTTAAAATTTTTACGATTATTTACAATACTAACAAATTTTACGATGTAGTTTACAATTTTTTTCGCAAAGTGTAAAACTAACGAGCAAAAAAAGTGTATATATTTATGGCCGTGAAATGTTTGCTGAACATTTCTTTACCTTTAAGTAAAAGTATTGCTTTGCCGTCCGCGGAGTAAAGTATGTAAGCGGGAAGGTATATCACGATCCGGATAACAAAGGAACTCTCGCTTCCGGACGATTTTCCATTTCCTTCGCGAGGTTCGTTTGAGATTTTCGCGAGCGTAGGAAAACCTCCGCGAAGGATCTTCAGAATCGTGTGTATGCATAAGCTTTCTGTGTGTAACCGACAGGCGCAGATTTCGCGTGGGATAATAGAATTCCGTTGGACGGACGGATCTTTGTCGTGCGCTGCTGGCTAGTTCGCGGTAGACGCGGCAGACGAGAGATGTTTCCTATGGGCTTTGCGGGAGTATAGAGTTTGCGCTCGGCTGTTCGTGGCGGAGCGACGGAGTGTGTACTCGACGACCTCGAGACAAAGCGAGAGAGACCCGTCCATCCTACAGCGTTGAATGGAATTCCTTGAGAAACGGCTTCTTACTCGCCTTCGGAATCTCGCGACACGGGGCTCTTTCCTACGGATTTGTTATGTGCCTTCGATATTCTCTTTTTTATCCTCGGTCTTACGGCAGCGACGCGAACTGGCGAGTTATGGATGACTCTATCATCATTCAAACGAGCAACTCGTTGTTTGTTCGAATATTTTTTTTCTCTTAGTTCTGTCCGTTAAATACTGATGAGCCTTTTTATTACTCACTGCGATGCGAGAGTGGAATAAGTTATAAGAGATACGTAAGGATTTTTAAGAGTCGGTATAAGTTAGAAACATAAATTCATGCCAATGATGAAGTGACTACTTTTGTAGGGTCGATCAGTTACAATTCAGAGCGGTACATTTTGACTGCTACGAAATTCATTTTTCAACATTTTATCGTTTCAATGAGGAAGGAAGCTCGCGTTATTTCTCTTTTGCTCTCCGTTAAATACTGATGAGTCTTTTTATTACTCGCTGGGACACGAGAGTGGGATAAGTTATAAGAGACACGTAACATTTTTAAGAGTCGGCGTAAGAAAAGAAAAAATTATGTTGATGATGAAGTCGGTACTTTTTTCGTAGCTGATCAATTGATTTTTCAAAATTGTTTATTGGAAAATTAGAAGTTGTCCTTATTTTTTATTTTTTTGCTCGATGTTTTTCCCAAATGTTAATTTTTGTTATTCCGACGATCTGAACTCAACACAAACAGCTCGAAGTAAAACGTTGCATTCGAACCGACTCATGCTTATTGCGATTATTTTTTTTCACAGCGCTTTGTCGATTGTATCGTCGAAGAACAGACATCAATACGCGAACAGTTGTCGTTCAGATGGTGTCAAAGAGCCTAAATGATTTCAACTCCTATAAAATTAAGTTTTCAAAATTTAATTTCAATAACAATCAGAAGAAAGCTCGCGTAATGCTTTTTGCTCGACTTTTTCCCAAATTTTAATCTTAGTGACCCCAGCGATGTGTATTTAACACAGAAGGCTCAAGGAACAGCAAAACGTTGCATTTGAGCCGACTGATGATTATTATGATCTTTTTTTTTCACAGCTCTTTGTCGATTGTTTCGTTGAAGAACAGACGTCAATACGCGAACAGTTGTCGTTCAGATGGTGTCAAAAAGCCTAATTGATTTCAACGCCTATAAAATTAATTTTTCAAAATTGAATTTCAATAATAATTAGAAGAAAGCTCTCGTAATGCTTTTTGCTGGACTTTTTTCCCAAATTTTTATTTTAGTCAACCCAACGATGTGTATTTAACTCAGAAGGCTCAAGGAACAGCAAAACGTTGCATTCGAGCCGACTGATGATGATTATGATTATTTTTTTTCACAGCTCTTTGTCGGTTGTATCGTTGAAAAACAGACGTCAATACGCGAACAGTTGTCGTTCAGGTGGTGTCAAAGAGCCTGGATGGGCCACAGGGCATTAACGTATTATTGTTTGAACGATCGTTCTCATCGTCCGTTGCGATGCGAACGCTGCATCGTCAGTCCAGCCGTACTGCTGTTTCGCAAATGATTCGCAAATTGGTTATTATTCGAATGACGATCGTTCTGCTCGGTGTGTTTTGCTAACGGTTGTCGAGAGAGCGAAAGAGACGCGAAGTTTCTTCGATGTGCGTCGCCCCGAACACTCCCAACGACTATTGCGAGTCCCGTAACAAGAGCATTCTCAAACTGCGTCTTCGCCGTCCCAATCTGTCTCGATTCCACTCAATCGACGAGAGGGGCTCGCGAGCCTCCGACAACTACAACGACTCGTTCAAGTACCAAATCGGAGAAGGCAAAAATATAAATTTAACAGAGTCGTTGAAAAACAAATTAATTTTTTTTTGTAAGAATTTTAAAAAATCTTTGCTGTAGGTAAAATCGCGTTATACATTATTTTCCCACCCAACTGTTTGAGATTACATTACATTTTTAATAACAATTATAATATTTATTATTATTATTATGACGACAATTGTTTGTATGTAAGAATTTATCTATAACTTTTTCCCATCCCATTCTCAAACTGCGTCTTCGTAGTTTCAATCTGTCTCGATTCCATTCAATCGACGAGAGGGACTCGGAGCGTCCGACAACTAGAACGACTCATTGAAGTACCAAATCGGAGAAGGCAAACAAATAAATTTAACAGAGTCGTCGCAAAGTGAATTCTATTTTTGTAAAATTTTTAAAAATGTTATAGTCGTAGGCAAAATCGCGTTATAAATCATTTTCCTACCCAATTGTTTGGGATTACATTATACTTTTAAATATAAAATCACAAATATAAAATTGCATTATACATAATCTTCCCACCCAACTGGTTAACAATTTTTTAATCCGCTTCATAACATTAATTAATTTTTTTATTAACAATAATATTTATTATTATTATAAAAAAAGTTCATATGAAAAAATGTATCTGTAATTTATGTTTTCTTTTCTGCAGACCATGTTTAATCTTACCTGCAACCTGACGCGCGGCCTGGAGTATCTCCTCGTGCTGCTGGCAGTGCGTCTGACGCTCTGCTGTTGGGACGGCGCGGCCGGCGGCGGCTGTTGGGTTTGTTCGCTCCTCCGGGCTCGTGGATCATTGACGGACGGCGTTATCCTCGGCGTGATATTTTTGTTTGTGGTCACGGCTTCGCCGTTCGGGCTCATAGACGAATTTCTGTTAACGGGCATAACGCCCGGCGGTGTCGACGGCGCGTCTCTGTGGCTCTTCGTGCGCCTCAACAAACGACGAACGGTGTTTTTCACAGTCGCCGCTATGTGCGTGCCGCCCCGGGTCTCGACCGCGCCGACACCGCCGCCACTCTCGTTTCCCGATTTGTACTCCACGACTTTTTTCAGCCTCGTCGGCACCGGAGCCACTCTGTGGCCGCCCGACTCCATAACGTACATCGCTGTACGATTTTCCACCCTCGTTCGATATTGCAACTTTTTATTCGTCGCCTCTGCGGTCTTATCGCTCGACTCGCAGGACCGAATTTTTCACCAGCGAAGTCGACCCGGTGACGAAACTTTTCCGGAAGGAATTAAATCCTGACGACATCCGTCGAGTTTCGAAAAAAAAAAAAAAAAAATTGCAATTTTTTTGGTGTCTTCTTTCTTTCTTTGATGTGTCGACAAAACGTTCTGCCACAGGTTGCGACCATCAGCTTACGGCTTTGGTGTACGTTTCGCGGACGGTCAGAAGCGGATAAGCGACGGTCTTTTTCGAAATCGACGAGGACACGGTTTATATCAGCTATCTCCGATATATGGATGGTTATTATTATGATTTATGTCCCGGGGAAAGGTCAAGCCCGAGGGGATTTACGACCGACCGGCATAACCGAGGGCGAGTCCGGCTGGCTCTGCGGTTTTTTTTTTTTTTTTTTTCTTGATTCTCCTCTATCCTCTTCGTTTCCTCGTTAAATCCTCTCAGCGGCGCAATTTGAGTTTCACTCGGATCCCGGAATCGTTCGCCAGGTGCGGAGGTTCCCGAGAGACTTTTTCCTTCCTTTTTTTTTTAATCCATCGACGAGGTCGAAGATGCAATCTCCTGTTCCTCGGCGCTCACATTATTCTCACCGATGATTTGCGGACACTGTTCCCGGTTTATCGAATTTCATTCGTCTTTGTTCGCGCGAAACGGGAATCGGCGGATGCTTCGGTCAATCGCAGCGGGCGAACCAGTCGTCACTTTTGCTGCTTCGACGCTCTGTTGAGTATTACTTGGGTATAAATTATTGATATGTATAGAACAGGGTGTTTCTCAAAAAGGACATGTTTTTTTTAAATTTTCCTGACACCCTTTTAAAGTGGAAATTCCGATGTCAAATTGAACCTCGCTAAAGACGAGCCCTAGCAAAAATCCTAAGAGCATTCAAAACGTTTGTACCGAAAAAATTCGACAACTTCTTTCTTTTTATTAAGTATATACGACGAATGCGGCATCTCTTAAGATTTTTTGCTTAGGCCTGCCGTTCGCGAGGTCAATTTGAGATCGTAATTTTAATCTGTACTTTAAAAAGGTGAGAAGAAATTTTTTTTAAATATGCCTTTTTTGAAACACCCTAGTACACATACATATTTATAGATTTTTATATATAGATATATGATATATATTTATAGATACACTGTAAAAAAATGTGAATGTAATGAAATAGCCTGAACATTTTTATGCAAATACTAGTACATTAAATTTAGTGTACAATTGTGATGAAAAGTTAAACTACTTTCACAGTAAAATTAACGTCATTTATTATAAGTAAAGTGTTCTCAATGTTTTTAATACACTGAACATTAATTCTTCATTACAATTGTACATGAAATTTACCAGTTTGTGCATAAAAACTCCAATGCAGTGCATTAAACTTTATACGATTTTTTTACAGTATCTATAGACATATATTTATAGATCTAGATATATAGATACGTATTTATAGATACAGATATATATGTATCTATATCGTATATATCTATAGAAGCGGCGATGAAGGAAAGAGCAGTCTTTGGCCTCTCACGGTTCCGTGAATAGTCGGGTCGGGTTTGAACAGTGCGAAGCGGGTCACGGATAGAGACGACGACGCTGAAACGCGGCGACGCGACGAGTGTGTGTCTCTCTACACGATGCGGAAGCGAGCCCTGATCTCAATTATCCCCGAGGAGGAGGCGGAGGAGAACAGAGAACAGAGAAAGGGGGAGGGGAGATGAAGAGCCAGCAACGACGGGTCACCCGGAACTTCATTCAGTGCATAATCCGTTTATGCATTCCTCGTTTGTAGCCCACTCGACAGCTACCACCTTCTCCGTTCGACTATCGCGAAAGAAACTAGGCGTTTCGGATCTAATTATTCGAGATTATTTACGGTGCCGTGAACACGAGCATCGTCTTCGTCGATTAATAACGAAGAGGAGGAATAAAATGAAAAAAAGAAAAAATCTTGATATTTGCTTCGCGAGAAAGGAAAACCGTTTTAATAAAATCCAAAGATTTTTTTTAATTAAAAAATTCTGTACCGGGAGCAGGGTCGAACTTTTTTCATCCGTTTGCTCGAGAGTTACCGAGAGGAGATATATTTATCGAGCTCACCAGCCGATAAAAAAAAGACCGTTTATGTTTTTTTTAATGAAAGAATTTCGTCGACCGTACCGATGACCTGGCGCTATCTCACTTATCGTCACTGCCGGTTCCAGAGGTCAATTTCGTCCGACAAAGCGGCACGGATGAACTCGCCTGAGTAGAGCTTTAAGGTAGTCCTTGCGAATAGTGCTCATTTCGCATAAGTTTCAGAGAAATAAGAGAGAATTGCAAACACTTCGGGATGATATAAAATTCTGAAAAAATCAAACACATTAAAGGTACTAAAAAGATTCATTTTGCATAATAATAATTCAACAATGTTATTAACAAATTGATGAAAAATAAAATTGCTCAACAAATCGCCCGAAAACACAACTTTATTTTTATGAAAATGATTCGTTCACTTTTCTGAATACGCATGCATTTTTTCAGATTTTTTAATTCACCACGAATTTTTTTTATACGGCATAAATGTGCAGAAAGTCACAAAATTCAAACCGAATTTGAACATCTGAAAAAATTTGTACGTATTCAGAAAAATGAACGAATCATTTTCATTCAAAAAGTTAGCTTTCCGAGAGATTTTATTGAACAATTTTATTTTTCATCAAAATGTTAGTAACATTTTGGAATTATTATTATGCAAAATTAATCTTTTCAGCACCTTTAATGTTTGATTTTTTTTCAGATTTTTATACCATCGAGAAGTGCTTGCAGTTCCCTCCCACCTCTCTGAAACTTATGCGAAGCGAACACTATCGGCAAGGACTACCTTAAACGGCAGACGGGTGGAAATAAAGTTTTTATTACGTGCAAAAAAAATTGGACGAACTAAAATAAAAAAAACCCCGTAACTGCAACTGGTGTGGCGAGCCCGAGAGTCTAGTGTTACGACGGCTCGCGCCGACCGCGCGCACGTGTGGCTGTGGGCCGGACGGGGTTGACGTCAGACCGTCGTAATTTCCGAACCGCGACAATCGTAATTACCCTATTTCCCTCTCTTTTATTACATATATCGAGCGGATTTCTCGGTATCACTCTGTCGAAGCACAACACTCTATCGAGGCAACGAGGTCGTAGCTTTAAAAGCAAACATCGTCGGAAAATTAACTATTCATCGACAAATTGAAAACTCTTTTTCTCTTACATCCATTCGCACTCACGAGCTCGGTAATTAATGAAAATTTAACGTCAATGTATTTATTTTTTCTCCCGTTTATCGACGTAAGAATGCGAGAACGAAGCGCGCATGCGCGATCGATCGAGCGGCCGGGGAGTTCCGACCGAGACTGAAAGTCAAAGTTGCAAGAGAACTCTCTGTAGTGAGGGTAGTCGTAGGTAGGCTCGCTAAGCGACCGGCAGTGGCTCGCGAGAATGGTATTGCACGACGCACACACACACACTTGTTTTACATATGCGACGTCGTCGTCGTCGACTACGATGATGATGATGATGGGTATCTGTGTCCGGACAGAAAAAGTGGGGGTGGAGGGGGGGGGGGGCAACGTTTGCAGAACTCGTACCCTATATACGCATGACGGTCCGTCCCGCGGCCTATAATATCTCCGATCATTACTGTAATGTGACGCACCGTCAACGATTCTCGGGTGCTTTTGCGGAGGAGTTTTATTTTTCTCGCCGCGACAAAACCGTACGGGAACCAAAAGAGCGCTTATGCATATTTGACGTACAAGGTACGCGCGGCTCTGCGCGTTCATTTAATCCAAAAATAACACGGTGCCGATTTGAAACGGTGGAATAAAAAAATTCTTCGTCTATGCCCGGCTTTCGACGGGCTTTCCCTGAGCGTGTTCGTTCGGATTCCCTGCACATATTCGTTCGTATTGCCTTGACGTATTCGCTCAAGGAAAAATTGTATTCAATTATTTAATAATGTAATGTGATTTTCGTTTAAACGATTTAATAATTAAATACAATTTTTTATATATAATTTAATAATTATAATAAAAAATTCATTAATTGTTAAATTATTTACGAACATTTTTGTTTGTAATTCGATAATTAATTTTTTTAAAACAGAGTTTCTCGAAGCGATAAGCGTCGTTGGTCGAGGGTCGACAAGTTCACCGAACCGAAGGAATTCCTTAGCGCGCACGGTGGTTTTCCACTAATTCCCGCGTAGTTTTCGTTCACGACAAATTTGTATTAAATCATTTAACAATGTAATATGATTGTTTCAACAATGTAACAATTGAATACTATTTTTTGTATAATTTAATAATCACAATAAAAAAAAATGTATTCAATTGTTAAGTTATTCATACAAATGTTTGTTCGTAGTTTAACAAGTTAATTTATTTAAAATGTTGTTTATCGAAGCGACAAGCGTCGTTGGTCGACTGTCGACAAGATCACCGAACTTAAGGAATTCCTTGGCGCGCACGGTGGTTTTCCATTGATTCCCGCGCCGGTGTTCCGATTGTCCTAGGACGATGGCCGCGAGCGAATTGCTAGAACGCGCGCATTCCCGAATACCCTGGCTGCGAGCGGCTAATTGCCAATTAATTCGCGTCGGCTAGCTCGTCGCCGGCTACGATGAGTCGTTTTAATTGTGCTCTAACAATTCAATGAGTCGATTGAATTACGAGTATTCCCGTGTACACAAGATGTACGGCAGGCTCTTCTCTGTCCCGATGTGTTTTTTTTTCTTCTTTTCACCGAAGCCCTATTCTACGAATCGCTGAGCCTCCATAGACGAGGACTGCCAGCGCTAGCGCCGGAACGCGTCCGAAGGTCCTCGCACACAAAACAACGTTCGTCGTTTTCCGTCACACAGACGAGTCGATCGGACCAGATCGGACACCGATACGCGACCATCACTCAATGACACCTGCGCGTGGATACGGCACTGCCCGTCTGTGTCCCGTACGTTCAGTTTTGCGTGCTAGCAGCTCGAGAGGACGTCAGTGTCGAAGGAAGAGAACGACGTCGCCCCGCGCGTCCCCCGGAGCTATTTAGCTAGCTGACCGTTGGTCGCAACGCCGAGCGTCGCAACTGCACACTGGACGCGGCGGAACACTGCGTGCCTTGATGCGCGGCTCTCTCGTCGTCGCGGACTTCCTAATGCCGTTAGCGTAATCGAATTAACGTCATTTTCGACGTTCCACATTCTCGGCACGGGTGGACAGTGTAAAACACCGTAGGGCGGCACGTAACCGCGGTTACGGCATCCCGCATGGGCGCGAAGTAACGTAATGGTCGGTATACAGTTATAGTTCGGGGTTGTATAGGCTCGGAGTTATAGTTGCGGGCCGCAAATAGCGCGGATCGCAGGCATCGACGCGCCGAGCGGTTCGACGCTGCCGCGCGGGGGGTCAAAATCGCGTTGGAAAGGCTTTCGTGTTCCGGATACGGTCAATAATGAGCTTGGAGGATCTTCGGGCCGAATCTACGGATGCCTGGAATCGCAGCCTGCGGTGGAGAGTTGTGGATTGAGACATGGCGAAGGTGGGGCAAAATGGACCGGGACTTTTTCGCATGGAAAAGGTCCTGTCGCAATACCAATACAGAATATCTTCTAAAGAAGTTAAGGAATATTGTGTTAATTGAAGGTTGAGTCGAATGAGAACCATTGCATCTAAACGTTTGCAAATTAACAATAAAACATAAAAACAAATACTGGATGTTAAATAAAGATTGTGGCAGGAAGATGTTAATTGAATTTTTAGGTGAATGAGAACCGTACGGTCAACAAGATTTATTTATACTTATTTATTTATTAACTCTTCATTCGACTCTGAATGGAGTCTCTCCTCGTCTCTATACAGTACAACCGTGTCTCCCCGTTAATTCGCACGTCTATATCCAGCGACGTGCTACTAGGAATTTTTCGCATGGAAAATTGTCTTGTCCATATTGCCCCTATCTCCCTTACGAATGCGTAATATCTTCTTATCGGAAACAAGTTAAGGTATAAATATGTTAATGAAGTAACTGCATGTAAACATGTCCAAATGTAAAAAACAAATACTGGATGCATCTTCCTTAAATAAAAACTTTAGACACGGAGACGTTAATTGAATTTTGAAGCGAATGAGAACCGTGTGGGCAACAAGATGTAACGAACGAATCAGTGTACGTTATATTCAACGGCGTACAAAACTCAACTCTGAATGAACTCTCTCCTCGTCCCTATACAGTACAACCGCCTCTCGCTGTTAATTCGTACGTCTATATCCAGCAACACGCTACTATATCGAGAATTACGTCACGTTTGTCTCCAAGCTGTAGAGTTCTCCGCGTATGTGACGACAAAACGCCTCTGCCTATAATATACGTATATATATATATATATATGTATATATACACAAATGTATACATAAAACCGTTGCGTACGGTTTCTCTCCCTCGCGAGCAATTTCCGTACGGCAATAGCGTAGCGAGAGGTCATTATCGGGGGGGAAGGTCGTGGGTCACCACTCTCGTATTCATAACTATAATGCGTTTCTCATTGCGCTTGTCGCACCGATCACTGGGGATCTCTCTCCGGGCTTCTATTGCCTGTATACATTAGCCAACCGATGGTAAGCGGCTCGCGCGATATTTAAAATCGAACAGCAAGACATCACCGCTACGACGAGAAAAAAAAAGAAAAAGATTCCCAATGGAATTTTCTTTTTTTATTTTCCTTCGTGCGCTCCGCACATGTACAGACAGATAATTTCTTTTTTTTCTTTTGCAACAACTTTACAAAGTTAGATTGCGTGTAAAAAATTTATCTCCGAATAAATTAGCTTTGGGCATCCCTAAAGTGAGCGCCGGACGGTCGCCCGACCACGTGCTCTCTCCCCGTACTACAAACACCGCACTTCGCACCGTTCCAATTCCCTCCGCCATTTCCCTTCGCCGCCCTCCCGCCTATTTATAACCAACAACCCGAGTCCACTTCGAATCTCACTTCGTATTACCGTGTGTGGGCTTTCCACGTGCCCGACAGTCGGAAACTTTAACACTCGAGGCAACACGCGAGGACACGTGGGATAATCACATTCACAGAAGTTACGACGATTTAACCTGTCCAACACCGAGTTGACCACAGCGCGCGGGGCCCAACCGTGGCGCTAGAGCGTACGCTAGTCAAGCGACGACGCTGTCACGTTCACGACGGACCGATGAATCTCGTTTGTGTTGCTTTACGACCACGAAACCCGCCGTTGTTGAAGAGCAACCTCGCCGGTCGTGTCTCGTCCGTGGCTCGTGAAAGAACCGGAGAAGTGGAATCCAACACACGGGGCCGTCGTGCGTGCTACTCGATCGCGGGCCTTGTGCTAACTGAGCCGCAGAGCGCTCGGCACCGCTTGTTACTCTCTCGCTTGACTCTACTCTTACTGCTGCCTACTGGCTGTTGCCTCTCTGTGCCTGCCTCGCTCGCACGTTCGCCTGTGTGTTGCGAGCCGCTCTGTAAAACTCCTCTATGCTGCAGAGAGGACAAGGCGATACGCGTGCAGTCAGCTTTGTTGCTGGATCTTAGGCCATGTACGTGCACAACGTTGCGCGAATTTATACACACCGATGCGGGCCGCGAGGGACACACGAGCTGGGCCTCGGTGTGAGTTCACCTTTTTTTTAGTCGATACTCGCGAAGGCACGTTCGACGGGAGAGGCTGTGTGTTCGTCTATATATATGTATATATATAATATATATATGTGTATAGACAGTGGCGAGCCTCGCAGCTTCACACCATCGAGTCCACTCGAGCCTTTGTACACCGGAGGGACGGAGATATTCAGCTGCACACACGATGCACCCGCCGCGCATCCGAGTGGATTCTATACAGTCAACAGCGCATTATACTCGAAAGAAAAGATATTTGAAAATAGATTAGCGGGGCAACTAGGGTCACTGGGAATTACAAAAGGGTCCGTGAAGTAGCTCGCTTCTCGTATCGCCTTTGTATTTTCGAAGAAAATTGATTTTTTTTTCTTTCCAAAGGTCACGATGCTCCGTGCCGGATTTTTGTCAATGATAAAAAAGAAAGCTTGTCTCTTGCGTCATCGTGGAAATTTCTGTCAAATTGTGGAAACAATATTTTGAATTTTTTTTTGTTCGCCGGACGGAGATAATTTTTGTTTAGTCTGCTGACGTAAAAAAGCTAAACGAAATTATAAAACATGTCGGATCGTAATTCCAGCGGGCGAAGGAACTTGAGCTGCCAATGACTGGCGCCCACCGGTGAAAGAGACCCACAACATTATCACTTCTCGCTCTCGGCCTCATGAAACACGATCCCCCCCTCGTGGATGGGACAAGCGCGTTTATCGTGCAAGCCTTCCGCTTGTTGAGTTTGTTGCTACCTATGTGTATTGCGATGCATACACTTGACTCGTTTGAGCGCTCCGTCTGTCTCTCTCTTTATGTCCCTCTGTCGCCAGTGGTGGAACGTCTCGTCGCCGCTCTTGCGTACATATCGCTCGGCGGTACGTTAGGGGTCGTATGGGTGCGTCGATGCGTCGAGGCCGGACGCTCGAGTGAACGTGCTTTGTGTAGGTACACGCTTCTAATCTGGCTATAGCTATATATATGTCTCCCGAGCCACATTGAAATATACATAACGTGCCAATGTGCCGTTTGCATATACATATATATAAACGTGCGTATATATATGTATATTTATATATACAGGTTAGCACTCGCCCGATGTGGAAGTAGACGGATGCCGCGCTGACTGCAGAGCGCTGAATAGAAAATTAAACTGCTGTGCACCAACCGCGCCTAGATAGATGCATTCGTTGTGCAACGCTAAACCGTTCCGTTGAAAACTCTCGCTCTCCCGTGTTTCTCTCTATATTTATGGGTATGGATGTATACATAAGTGTACACTTGTATGTTTTCTTAATATCGCTTCTCCGCTGTAAAGTAGATACGCGCATGCGCGTTGAGACGTATTGGCGCGAGCGCACGGATACTTGTTAGCAGCGCAGAAGCGCTAATGGACTGCACGGAGTGTTATGCTGATGGAGTTTAAATCTCGGCGAGTCTTTTTCTCTCTTTCGGGGGAATAAAGGACATCGGGCCATTATGCTTCTCGGGGAAATCCTCCTTGTTACTCCTGCCCGCTCCGGCGGGCAATTAATGTAACGACCTCGGACATTAATCCTCTCCATCGTCGGATTATTATTTTCTTTTTCCACTGTTTCAACGGGTATTTCTTGTCCGCCGCTTCGAACCTTCAGGGACGAAATATCTCGCCTCTTTATCGATATCAGAACCATTTTTTTTTCGACATTCTAGACTCAACAATTTTTTAAAGTAATTTTAGGAAACAATGTAAACTAATATTAATACATTTATTTTTGTGATTATATCGAGCTTATATCGATGAAAATTAATTTTAGCAACTTATAAGTTTACATCGATTAAAATTTATTAAATGGGGCGGTAAATAATTTTTTAAAAATATTACAAAATTTCAGTAACAATCTTCATCGTTGATTTAGTTTTAACGAGTACACACGGGTCAGAAGAGATCGACATCGCGATCTCGTCGGCGGCGAGTTAGATCGGTCGAACGGGCAACGAGGATACCGGGGCGGTGGCTACTGCGACGAGATAAAAAGCTTGGACATCCGACGATGGAAAAAAAATGTAAAAGATATAAAATACAATGTAATATATAAAATGGTAAATAAATAAGATGCAAACAGAGTATAAATAGCGAACTTGGGGAAATCTCGAGTGGGTCGAAAAGCCCGGCAAAGGCGAAGGGGCGTGCATAATCATCGATCTGCTGAGTGAACTTTGCGGTGTTCCCTATCTGCGGGCGGCCTTGAACGGCCGCTCGACATTTTTTCGAAGAAAGAGCGAATGCGCGGCCAATGAATGGAGCCTCGTATATAGAACGAGGCTTACGTAAACCCCCGGGCTCTCTTGCGTAAGCTCATTTTACCGGTTATGTGTCACCAGATGAATTTTAATTATTCGCAGGGCGGCCAATTAAAATTGGGCCATGAAAAAAAAGTTTTATCAATGAATGACCTTCGAACGATAAATAAAAAAATCTCGTCGAACAGAAATGACTAACAGACGTGTGGAAAAGGGGGCTCGTCGTCACGAGTGAAATCACGTCATCGCCGGTGCATGTCTCAGCGGCAACGATGACGTTTTTTAAAACTTAAAGCTGACGTAAAAAATACCTCTCGCGTTTCCACAGCCGATGAGTCAATGCTCGTTTTGTTTTTCGCCGAAACCTTCTCTCCTTTCGTTCGTCAGCGAATATTTTACCAAACGGCTTAGAGAGATTTTAAGGTCAATAATGTATATAATAAAATGGAAAATTCAATGTGCATTTGAACTTCTGAAAAAATTCATAAAAAAAAGTTAGGTTTCCGGAAGATTTGTTGAGCAATTTTATTTTTCGTCAATTTGTTGATAACATTTTGAAATTGTTATTATGCTAATGTAATATTTTCAGCACCTTTAATACGCTTGATTTTTTTGGATTTTTATACCATCCAGAAATGTTTGCAATTCGCTCTCATTTCTCTGAAACTTATGCGAAGTGAACACTATTCGCTAGGTGAACACTTTTCACTACCTTAAGTCGCTCGACGTACCGAGAATCTGCCCGCGTAAGATACACACACACACACACATATATATATATATGTATGTATGTATATATACATGTATAATATACAATAAGCGTTACGACAGGGGCTGGGGAAAATATCAGGGATCGCTTTCAGTTCCCCAGCTTTCTGTTACGAAAACGCGAGAAAGACAAGCGAGAGTGAGCGGACGTTTCCGAGAGAGGGCTATGTGCAGGTACGTAACGCAAAAATCCCCTCGCGGCGAGTTACGTGTTATACTTTGGTGCTAGCGAGGAAACACTCACGGTCGACCCGGAGGGTTAATGCGTCGCAAGCGATTTTCTCGGAGATATTATAATGCACTTAAAACCGCGGGTTCTCGATGAATTACTAGAACCGAGTGTTGCGCAACTCGCCGGCAGCAATATCACTATGAACATAAATAACAAAGAAACAAAAATGTTTCGTCTCTCCAACCGAGTACGGTAGAAAGATTAAAGACATTTTTTGTCAAAGCGAATTTCCTCCGATTCTTACAATAAATATCGTAAATGTTATATAGCTGTTCATATTTAAAAGAAACATATATTATGAACTATATAGAAACATAGTTACATTTTTTTAAATAGACTATCGGATAATGATCGACCACTTTACCTGCCTTGTTATTTTAATTACAGCGCGAGCCTTGCCTGCATCGCGACTTTAATTCAAAGAGAAAAAAAGTTGCTGCAAGAAGAGAAAACGGATACTGGTTCTAAGTTGCGTTTTTCCACCCGAGTAGCCAGTATACGAGAAATATTAAAGTCATTTTTTGTCAAAGCTAATTTCCTGAAACTGGCAGAATTGAAATCGAATATAACTTTATATAAAAACAAAATGAACCGCATAAAAATATAGTGAAATTATACAAGAATACAATTATATAGTACAAATATAGTACATTTTTTTAATCGACTCTCGGAAGATATTCGACCTTAAGCGCGAGCATTACCTGCACCGCAGCCTATATGTAGAGAAAAAAAAAGGTGCTGCACGAAGAGACAACGAGTACTGGTAGAGACGATCCAAAGATAGATTCATTGGCGCTAGTGGTTGTTAAAGTTAGTAAACACGTGACATGCGAATTATATACAAACACTGCATACCGTCGATATACGAGCTCAGACCGTTCTCTACCTAACGCAACGCACATTAATGACGAGGCCAATAATGAACGGAATATTCGAGCTTGTAGAAGCCAAGAATGTCGTCCCGACGTATGGAGGGGGAACAGGGGAGGGGGGGCTGCAAATTTTTGTCGTGAATGATTCAATAGTCGTAAGCTATGTATCCACGTCTGCGAATCTTCATATCGTAGCAGCGGTGCGTAAACAGGAGTGGGAGTCTGTAGAATTCCACTTCCTGCGCCGCGTTTGTCAATGATATCGCAGATTGAATTGGCAGGTCCGCGCTGTGGTCCTGCGCGCCTTGTAACAAAAACAATCGCATCGCGCCGGCTACCGTTCGCTATCTGTTGAATCCTATCGAATTAAGGAGGGAGTCTTACTGCGCATAAGTTCGACAACAATAAGAAAAGATTGAAAGTACTTCTTGATGGTGTAAAAATCTGAAAAAAATCATGTATACTAAAGGTACCGAGAAGATTAATTTTACATAATAATAATTGCAAAATGTTATTAACAAATTCTAAAAAAAATCATGTATACTAAAGGTACTGAGAAGATTAATTTTGCATAATAATAATTGTAAAATGTTATTAACAAATTCATCAAAAGATTAATTGGTTAACAAATTACCCGGCAACAAAACTTTTTTTTTATTAAAATGATTCGTTTATTCTTCTGAATACGTAGGAATTTTTTCAGATTTTTAAGTAATCGTTGATTTTTTATTTTTTTTTATAGAACAAAAATCAACGATTACTTAAAAATCTGAAAAAATTCATACGTATT
>JAPYZD010001584.1:0-46109 GCA_030522725.1 Ichneumoninae sp. B BG-2022a
AGCCTAGATAACGCTTAACGCTACGAACCTTTGATTCGTCTGAAGCTCGAAACGAAAGGGCAGGGCATCGAGGGTGTGCGAACGATTCTCGTTGACTCATCTTAATCAAAATCTGTATTATGAGCCGACAGAGGCTCTTCGATCCCGTGTCCAAAGGGTTTCCGGACGCGTGGTCTGGGGAGAGGGGCTCGTCGGTGGGCCAAGGGAAGGGGGACAGAAGGGCAACCGAGAACTGTCAAGTACGTAGGTAGGGAGGAGAGGCTTATAGAGAATCACCACTGGGAACACTCGAGTCCGGAGAGTCTGAGCCATTACCTGCGTATTTGAGGGATGGCCCGGCTTTGATGCCAGTGGCCAGCATGCAATTCGAGTACCCTCCTACTACCCTACCAGTGATTTAGTACCGGCAGAGACAAGTGGTCATCCCTGTCACCGTTTTCCCTCGAACGCCTTCCTCCGCATCGATGAATCCTACTTTAGCGACCGGTCCATCGCGCATCTGTAAGCGATCATCGCCGGAATAAGAAATTTTCGGTATTTTTATGTTTGATTCGGGTGAATCCGAAGAGCGGGGCGGATTGCGGATTCGGCGTATGGCAGCGCGGGTGCGAGGGCATCGGTAGAGTATTCCGCGAGTGGATACGAGCTGTCACAGAGCATCGAAGGATGGCGATCGTAGCGGGTGGGGTGGGGAGAATCCACGCTAATGGTCAAACAAACGCACTCCTGATACGAGTGGGAATGATTATGGTTGTTCAATAGTGGAGGAGGCCATCGGGGCACCGCACCCGGGCTACAGGGGACACGGATTGACAGACGTAATTGGAGCAATTTGCAGTTGAGGGGAGATCGAGAATGCTCGTGGACGCGTCTCATCTACCAATGAGGTATCTCTCGCTCGTTATCCCGGTCGACGGGACAACGACAAACTCGTTCTTTGATCGTCTTAATCTCGCTCCAGTGTCCTCGTGCGATCCTGAGCACCGGCGCTCGCTCGGAGATTGCATTGGTATCGGTATACGTGCGAGAAATCAATGATGAGGTTTTCGTCGATCAATTTTTCACTGCAAATCGAACATTCTTCGCGCACGCGTTACCAGCTGAAAATTTCATTGGGGCGGAATTCCGGTATTACTTTAAACGACAAAAAAATATCGACCCGATCGAAGGTGTGAATATTGCATAGTATCAATGCCGAACTGTAATATAAATGATTTTGATTTTTTAATGATTTCATAATAAAACATTAGGCAGTGGTAAAATCTTTTTGTTACTTGCTGATCTTTTCTCACGGATCTGCGTAAACTTGATCTACCCATTAAAAATCGCTTACATTATTATATATGGTAACGACCGAGCGAATAAATAATGCGCATATTTGATTTTGGGGCGGATATATTATTAAGACAATCGCAGCGGAATGTATCGAGCACGAACTGTCAAAGATCTGTTCTCTCAGAAAGTCCGATCAAGACTCTTGTCTTGATCGCACACATCTTTTGTATCGATTGACCACATGGCGATTGTCATGTGGTCAATCGATAATCGTTCCGTCTGTCATTTATCATGCAGAGCTATTCCCGTAATCTATATAATATCGTGTGTCGGTCAATCCTCATCGCTATATCCGTTACAATATATAGACGGATAAGACCAATAAGAAATCCAACGAGAAAGTATAGCGGTACGACTATTCCGCGGATGACTTTGTGTTAGGTCACGGCGTAATTGTAGTGGTCGTTTATAGTTGAACGACTCTCTTGTACTCGAGAGCACGTCACGTCAAGGGGGCTGAGGGGAGGGGTATAGATGAGAGTATTGCAACAGTACAGAGAGGGTCTTGTAAGTGCAATGCTCTCAGGCACAAGTTTATGGACAGTGTGAGGTAGGAAATTCAAGATTACTTACATGATTCTCCGGTCTGTCTCGTTGAGCGCTCCTTCATTGAACGTCGTGAAATCGGTGATAAGACGACTAGTCGTTCAGCTTTCCTTCTTCACTTTCCTGTCCAAAGAAATCAAAGAAATCGATGTTAATACGAATATGAATCTTCGGCACCGAACTGCAATTAATTGTCTGATATGTTTGTTCAATATCGTGCCGTTTAATTCATAGATCGGGCTCGTGGATGTCAATATTACTTACATGATTCTAAGGTCTTTCTCGTTGAGCGCTCCTTCATTGATCGTCGTGAAATCGGTGATAAGACGACTAGTCGTTCAGCTTTCCTTCTTCTCTTTCCTGTCCAAAGAAATCAAACAAATCGATGTCAATACGAATATGAATCTTTGGCACCGAACTGCAGTTAAGTATCTGACATGCTTGTTTAATATCGTGCCGTTTAATTCATAGATCAGGCTCGTGTATTTCAATATTACTTACATGATTCTACGGTCTTTCTCGTTGAGCGCTCATTCATTGAACGTCGTGAAATCGGTAATAAGGCGATTGGTCGTTCAGCTTTCCTTCTTCTCTTCCCTGTCCAAACACATCAAAGAAATCGATGTTAATACGAATATGGATCTTCGACACCGAACTGCCGTAAAGTGTTTGACATGCTTGTTTAATATCGTGCCGTTTAATACATAGATCGAGCTCGTGGATGTCCGAATGTTCTCATGAGCAAAGTGAATATGTGATGCACAAACAGAGGGGGTGTACCGAGACGGGCAGTACTATAGTGCATTTACGTATAGGCTTGTTAATACGCTTGTACGTAACGTGCATACAACGTACTGTAATGCACAAATGCGCCCTGGTAGTATGTTCACCAGGCGTGGTTTGCATCTCCGCACTCTCGGATCCTCCCTCTCCCTTGGCGTGGGTTAATATAGCCCGCAGCCCGATGCAGAGAGACGGAGCGCGATTACGGCCGTACATCTATCATGGGAGAATGGAGTATTGTGCCAGAAATCGTGATGGCATGCCCATATGTCAGTGCACCGAGGAAGGAGAGAGGAGCCCGGTAGAGCCGGGCTTGCACCGCACAGACTCTGACGTACCAATTATACTTGACTCGCCGATTCCTCGCACGCGTACCTACAGCCGGAATTTAGCCCATATGCGAGAAAGCCCATACCCACCCGAGGGAAATCGAAGAAACTGTACCGCAATCTCAGACCACAATAATTAATCGCTCATCCCAGACCCGTGAATAATTTTTTTATCAAACGTAGATCACACTGTATGATAATGGCAATAATAACTTTTTTTATTAATATTAAGATTACGAACTGGACTATATTTGAAGTCCCGGCACTTCATGCACTGCTCGAGGTACTTGTTTGGTACTTGAAGCACTTTTTGAGTCACGCTCGCATTACACATACTTTCTAAGTAGATGACATCATGTTTATATCAATATATATATATATATTTTGTCTCTCTAAGCTTCATAATAAGTATAAATTCATTTAAAAAACGGGAAGGGTCGAAAGGAACCATTTGCGTTTTGTTTTGTCATGAAATTTTTGTTTTTTTTTTCCTGGAAAAAGTGAAGAATATATTAAAAATAGCCTCAAAACGACTAATTACGAAAATTTCAGTTTGCCATTTTTTACAATGGGAAGGCCACGTGCAAATTACTTAGAACCTTTTTTTTGAAAACCTAGATAACGCTTAACGCTACGAAATTGCGAAAAGTACTTGAGAAATACTTCGAGTACAGAAAGTGCTTGATTCTCCAAGTACTTGTGATACGTCGTACGTTCTTATTATTATTATGATTATTAGGGTAAATGTGGAAGATATGGCCCGGTCCGTATATCATTCATTTACGTGTTAATCGAGGTGGGCCATATTCACCACTTTTCCCCTATTGAATATTATATATGTGTTACTGGAACCGAAACGATTAATCGTTAGAACCGCGTCATTGGTTTTTGTTGGGCTTGTAGAAAGTGAGAAACCGAGCGTGAATGTTTGGATATCTGATTTCCCGAGGATTATGCCCCCCCGTCGTTCTTAGAATGGTCATAAATATAAAATAATATATATCTATGTATTGTGGTAAAGGTAACGTTGGCGTTAAACTTGAGAGGCGTCGCGCTGCACCGGCGTGCTGCACTCCGGCGGAGTCGTGAATACGGAATAATGTAAATAAGCTGAAACTTAAACCCAACTCGTGGGATGACGGTGAAGGTGACGGTGGCCCGTGGCGGCGATGGAAGAGAGAGGAGAGAAAGTTTGGCAAACCGAGACGCCTCAGCGGCTAGCCGTGTTCCTCCTCCTCTTCTTCTTCTTCATCTTCTTCTACTCGCTCATTTCTCTTCCTTCGCCCCCTCGTCCGCGATTCCCGTCCCCGTCTCGGGAGAGGCAAACGTGTTCGCGGCTGACTGCATGCCCCCCCGAACGCTGGCCGACTATTCGCCGATCCTAACCACTGACTCAACCGCGCTTTCAATGCCCTCTCCGCTTTCGCCTACGAGACTCCGGTGTCACTTTAAATTATTTCGCAACTTCGAGGGAAAGCTCTCGGCGAGACTTTGCGAAACACCTTTCCTCGGTAGCCTTAGTCCTTAGTCCTCTAATCAAAGAAAATCACCGACGTCGCGAATAATCAATACGATCGGCATCTCACTCGTGAGTACACTGTTAAAAAAAAATTAGTTTGAAATTTAACGTATCGGTCTGGAAGTTTTTATGCAAAAACTGGTATATTAAATTTCGTGTACAATTTTTATACAAAATTAATAATCAGTGTATTAAAAACATAGGTAATACTTAATTTTTAATCATTAAATTAATTTCACTATGAAAGTTCTTTACTTTAAATAATTTACTTTAAATTCCAACGAAAAAGTATATTAATTTTTCATCACAATCATACACGAAATTTAATACACAAGTTTCCGCATAAAAACTTCCACTCCGGTGCATTAATTCCAGAATTTTTGTTCGCTGTGAACGACGCACCTGGCCCGATCCATGCACGGAAAGAAATATCAACAACAATCCCGTGCACTAAAAAAAAAATATCCCCTGCATCCCACAGTGCCATACAAAATCGTTTGTGTCAACAAAACGAGCGATTACATGTCGCTAAATAAACGTTCGATTGATCGACCGAAATAATTGTCACATAAAATATCAAAACGTTCGATTCGACTGACTGAAACTTCGATCGAATGAGTTATTCCTTTCGAGCTCCAAGCGGCGCTCTTCCGCCGGTTCATTAAACCGTAGTCGTCCGACGGACTTTTTTTTTCATTGGCTTTCCAACTGACGGTCAAATTATGTTGGTACGTATTACGGAGAATGTGGACAGGTGGAAGGGTTTCATGCGCTCGAGCGGGGAATATTTTGGGCGATTGCGGGCAGGTGTGCGGGTTCTTTGCAGTCTCCCTTGAGGGATCCCCGGGTTTTGGTTCTTGCCGCTGGTGATTACGCTGTACGCTCTAGTGACGGTAAAGTGGCGGGTAAAGGACGTCGGCGGTGGAGGCGAAGTGGAGGGAGGGCTCACGGGGACCTGGGTGCTTCCAAGAGGGAAGGAAGTGGCCACCCTCCGCTGGTGCTCCGCTATGTGCTTACCCTCCCGATGCTTATGTGGAGCCAGCCTGGCTGCGCTGCCTGCCTGCTTCCTCCTCCTGAGACCCGCGAGCGGAGATACTCGTCGTCACTGTGTGTGCATACACCGAAGAGCATGCTCGGATAGAAAGTGGAACGAACGGGAGAGGGTGGAAACTTGAGCGAGAGATATTTAGGTAGCGGCCGAGGGAGACAGACAAGAGACTTCTGGGATGCATCCTTCACATCCAGCGCGTTCGTGTGCCGAGCTCAGCATGGGGGGACCGGCGCGTCTCTCTGCCACCCCCCCCCCCCCCCCCCCCTCGGGGGGGCCCCGTCTCCGCCGACCCCCAGGGGTCCCCCCCCCCTCCCGGGGGTGTATAGAACGCGCGAGCGCATTCCAAATTCACACAGGAGAGGAAAGGAATTCGTGGGGTTCTTGGCTTCGGCGGGGAAACCGGATACCGCCCGAGTCTCCATTCTCCTCGTGTCACACGATAATACACCATGCTTCTCCCCCATGCCTTTTTCGCGGGACCGTTCCTGTTAAGGCACTTCGTGGCTACAAAGTACAAAAAATAAAGTTTGTGCTTTTTTTGGAACTTATTGTCCAGAAATGTATATGTTTTATCTGCTTATTTTCCGACCGCAGCGTCCGATTCTGGTTTTACTAAAAAAAATTGCGAACTGAAGTTGTCAATAAGACGGAACATAAAAAGACAGGTTTGCACGGAGAAAAATAGTTCTGTTTCTCTAACAAAATGTAGATCGTTAATAATTTATTCTTGTGGCAGCAAAAATATTTGATTGCTATAGTAAAATATTTGTTGCCGGAGCAAAATATTTGCTGTCACAACTGTCAAATACTTTGTTGTCCCTATGTTAACCAGCTAAATCAGTTATAGTAACAAAATTCTTGTTGTCCCAACATTTTTTTTTTCTCCGTGTGCATATTCAAAAGTGCAAAACAACGAGCTTGTCACTTATTTGAGAAAATTATTTTGACGGGAAAAGAAACGGCTGAAAACTGCGCTCTGAGACGCCTGAGTCGCATCCGCCACCCCAACTTAGATATCATGGCCAACGAAAGAATCACGGAATAAAATCTGAAAATCTTTTAACCGTAAAGTAAGGAAAGGACAAAAAAAAACTTCCAAATACCAAAAATCTCAAGCTGAAGGGCCAAGGCCGATGGCTCTTTGCCAAGGTGTAAAATTAGCACTAGGTATACAATTTAGTATAAGAAGATAACTGTAAATATTAACTTTGACAATAAATTTCTTTTCCTACTACTTATTTTTACGAAACTTCGTATTACGATTTTACTAACATTATTTAATTACCGTGTACATGTTGTGAGAATAAATTATTAGCGAACTATCGTGTATTTTCAAGGTAGAGAGACGAGCCATTGAGCTTCGGTAATAATAATAAAAACAGTTGTAATGCGAAAAAAAACGTCGATATTTTTAAAATTTGAAAAATGGTGATTAGAGCTGCAAAAATTCAAGGTACAGAGACGAGTGATTGAGTTCCGGTAATGGTCATTAAAATAGTTGTAATTCGATAGAAAAACAAAATTTCGACATTTTCAAAATTTGAATAATGGCGATTGGAGGAGGCAAAGAAAAGTGTCATTTTCAGTTTCGAGACGAGGCTCTTACCATATTTTTGCGAATTAAATTATTAGCGATCTAGCGTGTATTTTCAAGGTAGAGAAACGAGCGATTGAGCTTCGATGGTAATAATAAAAACAATTGTAATTCGAAAAAAGTCGTAATTTTCAAAATTTGAAAAATGGTGATTAGAGCTGCGAACATTCAAGATAAAGAGACAAATGATTGAGTTTCAGTAATGATAAATAAAATCGTTGTAATTCAACAGAAAAACAAAATTTCGACATTTTCAAAATTTGAATAATGGTAATTAGAGGGGGCAAAAAAAAGTGTCATTTTTAGTTTCGAGACGAGGCTCTTACCATATTTTTGCGAAGACGGGTTCATAAGTCGTTCATGTTTAAGTATGAAGTTTTTACGCGGCGGACCGCGAAGTGACTTGTGGCCCGAGGCCGTCGTCCTCGAAGGGTTAAATTATGCCGCGAGAGACGCCGAAGCTGAGAAGCGTGAAGACTCGGAGCTACAGAGAGCCTATAAAGAGAATCGCGATCGGGGGTATCAAAAAGAAACAAATATTGATAACCGAACGGAGGGGGGCGTGCGGAGTACTCGTGAAAGAGACGACGGAGAGTGAAGAGTTTAAGATCGCCCGTCTCGTCCGGGCAAAGTGATTCTTTTTGTTATCGCTGCCCCGTTGTACTCGCACGGGGGTGCGAGAGAGCCGAAGAGATATCCCGGGCCTCGAGGAAAAATGCTCTCCCGGGTCGTTTTGCCCTCGGGGGAGAGTTTTTCTTTGATCTGACATTCAGACAGGCTACCCGTGTAGCTGGCACCGTAGGAAAACGCGAACGAGCGAAGGAGAAAGCTGGAGGAGGCAAAAAAAAAGAAAAAAGGACGACCGGGCTCACTTGTTCTGATAACGCCCGTATTTCGTACAGACTAGTTCCCGTTCCGAAACTCTTTCGCCCCTTTTATAGCGAGCCCGGTGGGCCCCTCCCCTTCCTGACGCTGCCGGGCTATGAAGAGAATTTCTGCGGTAGCGGGCGAGGGATTTGGGAGGACGCGAGAAGGAGGTAGGAACAACGGGGGGAAAAAATAAAATAAAATGAGAGCAAGCGAAGTGCCGAGAAGCGTAGAAAAGGGGAATCCCCCTGTTCCAGTAGTACTCGTCATACTTTGATCAGACGCAGTGGATTTACGTTCGCTACTGAATTCTTCGCCGTCTCTCTCGCGTTCGCCGAAGTCCTTGGGTATCTTTATCCATCGCTGGTACTTGTGATCTTCTTCCTCTCGGTTCGCCGTTGTTACTCCCCTTCTCGTCGTCGTCATTGAAGCATGCCTCATCGCGGGGCAACCACGTCAGTCCCTTCTTACCGTCGCGCCTTACAAGATTGGGGCGAAGTCTTCGACTACTGACAGAGAGTGAGCAATTTGGTGATTTTTTCCTCCGAGTCCCCTCTCTTCGTATCGAGTCCATGCGTAATCTACTGCGGAGATGTTTCTCGCTTATTTTTTTATTTCTTTTTGCTTCCTCGTTGAAGCTATGTTTTATAATGATTTATTAATTATTACCGATGATGCGATTTTGTTAATGATTCATCGATCGTTCGATCATTTCGCTTCCTCGTAGACGAAGCTTTGTTTTCGTCAAAATGTCAGAGTAGGTAAATTTAAAAGTATTTAAAATGGTCTAAAACGTCGAGAAATGTATGTGTGCATTGTGTACACACATACATTTCTCGACTTAATCTCATTTCAGTGTATTTTTTGAAAATTTTCTGTGGTAGCTCAAAATTGCGTACATTTTGAGCTATCGTCTTAAAACTGCACACAAATATACTATTTTGATCAAAGACCTTTGGCATTGAATTTGGTAAATATCCATCGAAGTGGTAAGATTTTATGGGATTGTGAGTTTTGTTGAAAAATTACTAAAATAATTCGAGTCTAATTCGGTCTAATTCGAGTACACAAGGAGGGTTCGAGCTGAAATTCGACACAGGAATAGACTAACAATGTTCGGTATTAAATTTGGCGAAAATTAATCCAACCGTTTAGATTTTGCAAGATTTGGAAATTTTTGAAAATGTTTATTTTGCGTCCGACTAGAGTATCTGCATCGAATATCGCTCCAGGTGTAAAGTAAGTTCGAGATTTTTCAGATTCCGATATACGGTTTCAGTATTTTGTTCTTCGTACCGACTTCATGTGTAATCTACTGCGGCGATGTCTCTCGCGCGTATTAATTTATTAAATAACGATTTATTAATTATTACCGACGATTCGATTTTGTTATTGATTGATCGATCATTCGCTCGTTTTTCAGATTCAGATATACGGTTTCAATGCGCAACTTTATCACAACATGAGCGAGGCCCAGCACAAGAGTCAGGGGCTCGTGGCGATCTCCTTGATGGTCCAGGTGAGATTACGAATAATTTTTTTAATCAAATCGTCACCATAAGATTTTTATTCTTTTCCCGAGCGATATTCTCCACGTCTCGTCGAACGCTAATTAACGCCGCTCTTCGCCCTGTACAGCGCCATCGCGCTTAGCTTTGCCGTTGAAGGGCAGAAGCGAATTCGTGTGAGGTATCCGAGTACCACACACATGCCGTTTCTCGACTCGGGGGTATGGGTCGCGTGTACACAGGACCGAGAGCGCTTCTCTACCATCCCTCAAGTTCTAGCTACCTCGAGGGGGTTTAATCAAACCTGGGAAGCGTCTAAATTGACAATTATGTCGGCAGTTAAGACGTTCTCGGAGCCTCCCCCTCCCCCTTGTTACGTTGCACCCTTCTCACTCAACGTAATGCTCAGTGTCCCGACACTTTAAAGCGCCGGAGCACAATCTTGGGTCAAGGGGATGCAGAATATACCACAAAAATTTGCACTCAGCTTACTCATTTATTTAGGTAGTTCGCGAAGCTCTATCAGAAAGTTTCCTCGGCAACTTCCCTGGTAGACATTTTTAAGCGTTACACCATTCCCCGACAAAGTCCGGTCAGAGGCCAGCCAGGGCCTATTGTAACGATCAAAAATGTCTTATATGGTTTGGCTTCCTCATTGAGACAATCCTCTCAATCCTCTCAGTCCTCTCAGTCCTCTCAGTCCTCTCAGTCCTCTCAGTCCTCTCAGTCCTCTCAGTTCTCTCAGTCCTCTCAATCCTCTCAATCTCCTCAGACCCCTCAGACCTCTCAGTTCTCTCAGTCCTCTCAGTTCTCTCAGTCCTCTCAGTCCTCTCAGTCCTCTCAGTCCTCTCTCAGTCCTCTCAGTCCTCTCAGTCCTCTCAGTCCTCTCAGTCCTCTCAATCCTCTCAATCTCCTCAGACCCCTCAGACCTCTCAGTTCTCTCAGTCCTCTCAGTTCTCTCAGTTCTCTCAGTTCTCTCAGTCTTCTCAGTCCTCTCCGTCCTCTCAGTCCTCCTAGTCCTCCCAGTTCTCCCAGTTCTCCCAGTCCTCCCAGTCCGCACAGTCCTCTCAGACCCCTCAGACCCCTGAGACCTCTCAGTCATCTCAGTCATCTCGTCCTCTCAGTCCTCTCAGTCTTCCCAGTCTTCTCAGTCCTCTCAGTCCTCTCAGTTGTCTCAGTCTTCCCAGATCCCGCAGATCCCTCAGAACCCTCCGATCCCTCAGAAACCTCAGAACTCTCAGAACCCTCAAAATCTTCAGAACCCTCAGATCCTTCAGAACCCTCAGAACCCTCAGTACCCTCAGTTGCTCTCAGAACCCTCAGACCCCTCAGTCAGTCAGAAGGCTCAGTTTTCTAAAACTCCTAATTTCCGGGTTCGGCGTTTCCCCAATCGACGGTAATTTAAAAAAACCGTTTTGTTCCCTTTTAGACGATCGGTTATATTGAGTCGAGAATTTTGTAACTCAGTTCGTCATTCCGAACAGCTCAATTCGATACATTCCCTGAACACTGCGAGTGGATGTGAAAGGAAAGGATTCCTTCGGTGCGAGTCGGCGGAGGGATGCGGAAACGAAGCAACGCGGCTTTTCCCGGACTCATTCTAGCTCCCGGGTGGTATTGTTGGCGGAAGGAGTTTGCGCGCGACACCGTGGCAATAACGATAATAGCGTCTTACCGGGCGCCCGAGGAGTTTTCTCGGGCGTGTCGGAGACAAGAGTCTCGAGGAAACGAGAGTTAAAGAGAAGCCGGCGGAAGGCTGCGGAGGGATGAGGCCGAGGGGGGGGGGGGGGGGGGGGGGGTTTGCACAAACGCCTCGCACACCGGCGAGTACCAACCGACCGGGAATCAGAATCGTCGCTTCTTAATCAGCGCCCTTTAGCGGCAACGGGGCACTCCGCTGTACTCGCGACGAGTTAATAAATAGCGAGACGAGAAGCGGAGGGCTCGCCGCCTCGCGACGAATATAATTACAGGGATTAATCGACGCGGATTACCTCATCTCTGGCACGGCTAATTATTGTACGGGCTACTTTCCTCCCGATCTCTTTATACACCAGCGAATGGGAACGATTTTCGCACGGGGGATTTCGTCGAGGTGTAGGGGAGAGCGGGGCAAAATGGGACTGTGGGGCAAAACGGGATAGTGCGGGCAAAACTCAATTTTCCAATAATTTTTGGATGCCCCATTTTGTCCCAACGATACATCCGGTTTTTCAACCCCGTTTTGCCCCACGGGCGACCATTGCGGAAAGTGGCATTTTGTTTCATAATCCCGTTTTGCCCCGCTCTCCCCTATCTGCACCATCTCTTTTTGTTTTCTTTTCAAATCGCTCGCGAAACAGGCTCGGGGCGATGGGAACGAATTAATTTGAGGATAAATAAGTTAATATTGATGGAGGCCAGAGATAAAGTGAGTGCGGATTACGATGTTTGCCGATGGGGCTGCATTGGTAGGAATTTTTTCGATTGCGAGGAATGACCGGTAATCGCGGAAAATAAACTCTCGCGAGGGGGGGTAGAGACGAATGGTTTATAAATATGCCCGGAGTAATTGCGCCCGAGATGCGTATTTGGCTCGATAAATATTTTGACGGTGGCCACACCGGTGTGGCCGCTGAGGCCCGGAACGGAACGATTCAGATGCGTCGGAGTGGAGGAGGGCCGAATGGATTTTCGGTTTGTTTGCCGGGGAGGACAAGCGATAAATTGAAAAATCCGTGGGATCCGGTGGATGCGCGTTCGCCGAGGCGGCCAATTGAAAAATCATATTATCCACTATTTTCCAGTGGAAAAACGCTGGCCGAAGGTTGCGGGTGAAAAAGGGCAGGGCCGATTCGGGGCAAGTCGGAAGCGCCGGGGTAAATCAATCGGAGGTTCGTGCGACGAATATTAAACTCTAAGGCTTGAAACATTTTTTTTCCACGGCATGCGAGGAACCAGAGGGCCATAAACGCCCCACCGATCTCCGATTGGTTTAGCTCGGTGGTCCGATTTTCCCCGCGAACCAATCTGCGAAATCGGTAATTAATATCTTCGTCGCGGAGGACAATATTGACAGCGTCGGAAGTGCGAGCTTGTAGATGGGGGACGTTAAGTTCTCTCTTACATATCGCTGATACGGTAACGACGGATCGCAGCAATAAAAGAAGAAGTAAGAGGGTGTAGCGAGTACACTTGGTGGGTGTCTCGAGGCGCGAGGGGGTGGGAGGGGGGGGATGAGTTTGCCATTGTGGCTGAGGTAAAAGTCGAGAGAAACGAGGCTAAAGGGGAGATGAGAAGCTCTTGTCGCAGCAGCTTTTCAGTACTTCACGGCTACAGGATGAAGGCTCCTCGATAGCGCGAGAGGGCAACCCGACAGAGGGCTGAAGCTCGAGGGCCCGCTATAAATTCAGCGTTAAAAAGAAAATTTGAATATTCCAGGGGAGGGTGTTTCGGGAGAAGGGGGAGAAAGGGGGGAGAATCAGAGGGAACGAGAGCTGAGCCGGTGCAGGCCCTTAACAGGTGCTCGATCTCTCTATGAACGGCTCGTAAAGGGCGGGGCTAGCTCGACGTCGACGCCGACGACGATCTCCTGACGACTGTAATTCAAACGGATTATACCCATGGGACCGCTCGCATTGCTCTTGCTCTCACCTCGAGTCACCGAGTTTCTCGAGGACCTGCCTTTAGGACAAGATCTAAATGAGCGAGTGCCCCGATGCTTCTATGTCCGGAGGGGTGACGATAAGAAGAAGAGGAAGGGGAAGAAAACTGAATGGCAACACCGTCACTATTATGCAAGACTACGGGAGCGAACGCTCGAGATAAGCGCATATCTTACCTGTATTAACAACAACTTTAAATCGTCAAATGCTGGTAGAGTGTCAAAAAAATTCGCATGAAATTTTATGTATGGGAGTGGAAGTTTTAATGCAAAAACTTGTGTGTATTAAATTTCGTGTACATTTTTGTGAAACATTAATTTTCAGTTTATTAAAAACATCGGAGATACTTTATTTTTATTTCTACGAAAAAGAATATAAATTTTTCAATATGATTGTGCAGTACATTTAATGTACGATTTTTTGTATAAAAACTCCCAGTCCGGTACATTACATTTACCATTTTTTTTACATTGTTAGTACACTGTAAAAAAAATCGTATGAGTTTTAAATGTACTGGTGCTGGACATGCTTACGCATGAACTGATATATTAAATTCCATGTACAATTGTGATAATAATAAGAAATGAATGTACATTATATTACAAACATCAAAAGTCCCTTACTTTTAATAATTTACTTGGAATTTGCTATAAAAAGTACGTTAGCTCTAATAATTTACTTTAACTTCACTGTCAATGTATATTAATTTTTCATCACAATAGCACACTAAATATAATGCACCAGCTTTTGCATAATAAATTCCAATCCGGTACAATTATATAAAAAAAAAATTACAACGTAGTACACAGACATATGTATACGAAATTTCAACCATAAAAAAGTGTACGATTACTGGGAAAAAAAACAAAAAAAAAAACAGAAATGAAAACGAATACTCGGTGGCACCAAGTATTCGTTTTCAAATTTTATTTTAGAGTAATTGCAAAAAGAAGAAGAAAACATTGTTTTTAGGTAATGTATACTTCGTTAGTGCTCCGTTATTTTCCAAGTCCGGGATAAAATTTTCAATCGATGGAAGTTTTTATTTATTTTTTCCAATGAAAAAGATAGAGTTTCATGCGGTGCAGACTAACGTGGTGCAGGCAGATTGCCCTTTCCGTCGGTAAACATCGCACCGCAATCTTTTTCACGAGGCAAGATTACCTTGTTGCCCCCGCCCTCCGCGCCCTTACCGAGATTACGATATAACGACACCTGCCGCCGGCACGGAAGTTGGAAACAACTCCGTCCTCGGTACCCGCGGGAAACCCACGATCCGGCCGTTCCCGCGAAAACAATAAAACACGAATTAGAGTTCGCGAGTCTGGCTCGGGTCGCCCTCTCATGTGTCTGAAATTTCTGTTACAGCTCGGTTACACCCTGAATGCCGAATTGCGACACATAACCAGCGTCTTCAACAACGTGCAGTACAGGAGTGAGTATTCCTATATAGCAATCAGAAAATTCGGAGCATCCGGAAATAAATACGAACTAAGGCGGGGGGGGGGGCAAAATGGGATGGTGGGGCAAAACTCAATTTTCCAATAATTTTTGGATGCGCAATTTTGTCCCAACGACACATCGGGATTTTAAACCCCGTTTTGTCCACTCATCACCACCGCCAAATCCACCATCCAAAAGTTATTGGATAATTGCGTTTTGCCCCATTACCCGTTTTGCCCCACTGTCCCTTACCGAAGGCGCATTCGTGTAATTAATTTTTACAAAAATGCATGGCTCTTCGTTAGGGACTTTCGTTAGAAAAGGAAGGTATTCGATGATGCCGCGATGTAAAAGAGTAAAGAAAAAAAACAGAAAACGATGCCGCAGAGACGAGGAATCGTCGGGCGGGGTGGAGGGTCTGGATGTACAGAAAATAAAATAAAAATAAAACGAATAAGGAACGTGTGCCTGGAACTCTTCGCAGTTGGTGGTTAACGTGAAAAGGGGCAAACTCCCAGGCGCAATTAGTGGCGGTCTTCCAAAAGCGCTCACCGTGAGGCTCGCAGGTACAGAGGCGAGGAACGCGCATAGCAGCACATTAGATGAATACGCGCTTCACGCACCAGATAACTCGCGCAGCATCCCCGTACAGAGAGTGGTGCACTAGCCGGAAAGTGCCAGTCGAGGATCGGACGGTCTCAGCCCTCCGAGCTCTCTGGCGCTCCGGATAATAAATAAAATGCCGAGTGAAAAATAAGTCAGTGAGCATACACCGCCTCGAGACGGTCTTGAAAGGGAGAACTTCGGAGGTTCGTTTGGTAACGAGTCTGGTCGCTTATTAAAAAAAAAGGAAAAATGTATTAATATATATATCTACGACAAGTACTGCATGTACGAAATAAAAAAATTAATCCAGCATTAATATAAGAACATATATCGATGATAATATAATTATTAATATACGGTGTTATTATATTTATATTATATTATATTTTACACAGTGGTACATTCTATGTATTTGTGTTAATTTACATAGCAGTAAAAGCTAATGATGATTGTCAAGTTTCGATGTCACACGGGTGACCCGGTGGACGTTATAGCGTTAAACGATTTAAATTCGCCGGAGCGAAAACTCGCTTCGCTCTCAGTTCACTCTGTTTCACTGTGTCGATATTTTTTGGTTTTTTAAAAACTGGATCGCGTTACCGTCGCTGGGTCGGGGGATAGATCGAATTATAGGTGCCGTGACATCGCGCTTGCGAGAGACACTCTCTCACCTTTCTCTCTCCCTCTGGTTCACATACCCCTTTTTCCACTGCTGACGGTCGTGCATAGTGAAGCAGAAGCGTGAATTTTAATCAATAGCCTCTGGCGCAGGAGACCGTTGACACGAGGTGCTCACTCATCCCCCCCAGTTGTATTCTGCTGCTGTTGTTGCTCCTGCTGCTTCTTACTCTGAAGCTCCTCGCTCACATTCGCGTACATAAATCATAAGACAATGGAAAATGCCGGAAGCTCGCACCCCAAAAGCGATGGAAACAGGGCGATAAGGGGAGCAGAGTTACACGGAGTTACTGACACGGAGAAACTGAGGGACCGAGGGACTGAGAGACTGAGAGACTGAGAGACTGAGAAACCTGAGACATTCAGAGACTGAGAGACAGACAAACTTGACTCAGAGACTCAGTAACTGAGAGACAGACAAATTTAAGAGACTGAGTAACTGAGAGACAGACAAATTTAAGAGACTGAGTAACTGAGAGACCGATAAACTTGAGAAACTGTATAACTGAGAGACAGACAAACTTGACAGACTGAATAACTAAGAGACAGACAAACTTGACAAACCGAATAACTATGAGACAGACAAACTTGAGAGACTGCGAGACTGAAAGACCAAGGAACTACGAGACTTGAGCGACCGAAAGACCAAGAAACTAGGAGACTTTAGAGACTGAGAAGCTTGGGAGACTGAAAGACCAAGGAACTACGAGACTTGAGCGACTGAAAGACCAAGAAACTAAGAGACTTTAGAGACTGAGGCATCAAGAGATTGGGAGACTCGAGAGATTGAGACACTGAACGACTTGAGAAAGTGAGAGACTCGAAGACTGAAATACTTGAGAGACTGAGAGGTTAAAAGGCTGAGAGGTTGTGAGATGGAGAGATGGGGCGACGGAGAGACGGAGAGAGGGAGAGACTGAGACGGAGGGAGTATATACATGTTGCATAGTACATTGCAGAAGCATTGTCCCACGCTTGTGCAAAGCAGGAGAGAATTACGAGGATGCGAAACATACTCAAACGCGGTCTGCGCACTCATGCCACTTTACCGACAGGGTAAAGCTCAAAGTTGGAACACTCGGGCGGCGGAAACTCTCCCGGCAACCTCCGAACACATGTATACTTAAACGAGCGTAAATTCTATGGGGCCAGGGTGCATAGTTGCAACAGCGGAGAGAAGCCCGCAGCCGCGAGCTCTTATGGGAAGTACGTGGAAAATGAGGATTTAAAACTGTCCAGACGCGCTGGTCACCGTCAGTCGAAACGGTATTTCCGGTAGCCAAAGACTCGCTTATATTTACATTGCGAATTCCGGAGGAGTCATGGACCAGCGAATCTCCCGATCGCCGACCTACCGAAATCCAGATAATTGATGGAAGTATTTCGCAGAAGTATGCACGGTATTAAACGGATAGCCGAGAAATTGTATTTTATGGCAATACGGTCGGGTCGGATGGCGAAGGGATTTCTTGTTTCAAAGCCAGGGCGACCGCGATACGGAATCTACCACATATGTCTGGTTTCCGTCCCATTTCCGTCGGTGTATAGAATCATCGGTCAGATACGGAACTTTACAATGCTCTATCCGTGATATAACCAAATGCCTTAGTTTTCGCGAATGCAAGTGTCGCGTATGGCACGCTTGGCGACGAAAATAGCCAATTGCCAAATTACATCCATTCATTCTGGTACGCACTATTATTACATTCATATTTTCAGTAAGCCGCGCTATCGATATTTTTCCATCGCCCTTATCTTTTTGTACATTCTCTTCTGTATTGCATCCTCAAACTACATATCCGTACGGAACTTGTCCCGTGGACAACAAATAAAACGTGCATACATACATCGCTATCTTCTATCTCGGCGAGATTCTCACGTTTCCTCGCGGAGCTCTTCATATCCCAGAAAAGCAAAGAAGACCCTTCTCCGAATCTTTATCCAATGGAAAATCCTCGTATGAATGGCTCGTTGAACATATTCTCGAACGACTCGATAACATCGCGTGCATGGGCTGTTACCTCACTTGGGGATGAAATCGCGTCTGGCCGCTCGCTGTGTGGGTAACGAAATCGTCGAAGCTTAAGGAAACCTCCTCGGTACAGTCAGGCCGATCGAGTGTCGACTTCACAAAAATTGTTTCCACACACTTACTTATGTGTGGTTTCCACGTGCTTACTTAAAGTGAAACTGAATGCGAACGACGGTGAATTTGAATTAAAGAATCCTGACTTTGTGTGGAAAAAGTCGAGTGTAACGATGAACTTTACGAATTTCATGCAATTTATCTCCGAAGCATATTTTTCAACACCCAACACACTATGCTGGCGCGAGGTGAATTTTTGTCTGTGTATTTACTGTTATAACTTTTTTTCTTACGTCAAGTATTTCTTTGATTGAGATCCAACTTTGCCCGCGCCAGTTTCCCTTTGGGAATGTTGGCGAGCAATTTTAGGAATCTCGGCATGCGATTGACTCGACTGTACCGTCGCGGCAGCCGTGGAAAATCATCCCTTCTCAGAGTTCAGAGGGGTTCGCAGGAAGTCTCCCGCGCGCGTCGTTGCGTCGTCGGAGGTCTTCCTTCCAGAGGCCGTCAAGTATCTCGGATAGTCGCGTCCCCTTGCTCGGCGTCGTTGCCATTACTATCGTCATTATCATGCCGCGCGCACAGCTACAGTGACATCTCGGCATAAGCATCGTAGTCGGTCTGTCATCATCATTATCGTCACTGTGGGGCCCACCCGCGAGTTCCCCCTCGCGGAACTGCCATTACAGCGCTCGGTCAATTTTCCTGAGAGCCTCTAATACGTTCCGCGAGGGGTTGACTCGGGTTTCGCCCACCAGCCCGAGAGCTCATCACGCGGGGTCGGAGGAAAGGTGAGGGGGGCTCAAAACGGCACACATCGTATTCGCTGCTCGCGGAATCGCGAAAATGCCAAGGGCTCGTCTAGCCCGTGAAACAAGCCCTCCGGCGAGGCGACATTTCAGACGACGCGCAAACATGGGGAAGCAAAGAGCCATAAAAAAGAACAGAAAAGATAAAGCGACCCTTCGGATACCCGATATGTCAAGCGACTTCGAAAGGTTGACAGGAGAGGATTTGAAGGTTTATAAAAAGATTTTGTTCCTCTCGCGCATACAAATGTCAAAGTATGATCGATGTCGGATACTCGGATCTGCATGTTTCGGTATCGGACGATACCGGGCGATATCGCAGATTTCTTTTTTTTTTTAAGAGGGTCGACTGTTTCTTTGGAGTAAAAAATGTGATTGAAAAAAATCCATCATGGCTGTCTCGAATTGCATGCGGTAAAATTAATTATGCGCGTCATTCGTGGGGCACTTTTTTAGAAAAATGATACGTGTATCGAGAATCGAGGAAAATATGCAGCCAAGTTTAAGAATCTCAACCACTTAGGAATCGTCATCAGGTACTGGTTAATAATACAAAACGAAAAATAAAACTACAAATAATTTTCTGAAACCTGTATGAACATGTTTAAAAGAATATTTGAGACATAAAATGATTTGTAGATTGATTGGTCGAAACTAGTTTTTCAAAGCGTTAAGGTGACTTGATAACTCGTAAATTAGTGATCTTTTATCCCTGAACCGACCGATTTTAAATGTTTCAATATAAAATTATAGGGCCAAAGTAGTCCAATTCTAAATTATATTACAATTAAACAACACGGTCAAAATAGCTCAGACTTCGGGAATAGATGCGCAGAGTGTCCTTGTAGAACACATAAAAAACTTGAGATCCTAAGTTGGACTTCGTCCGATACTCGATTCTCCATCCCATATGACACTAAATATTTTTTAATGATTTTAGAAAGATTTACGAAAATGTATGAAAATAATATTTTGAAATATTCTATGAAAATATTGCAACGAAACGTTTCTTAAATATTTCAGAAACACACATAATCTTTCAAGTCTCTGAAATATTTCTCAAACATAGTGATAAAATATTAGAAAATATTTTTTATTTTACGTTTCACCGAAATATTTCCATGAATGTTCCCGTGTTTATGCAACTTTGGCTGGCGATGGAATCTTCCACGTTTCGCTAAAATGTTAAAAAAAAACATTTCACTGAAACATCCACGAAACATTTCAATGTACAATTCACAAGCGGGCAAAAAAAATATTTTCTAAATCTTTTTAAAACATTTCACAAATATTTTTTTAATATCACTAAAATATTATCAATATAAAAAAAATGTTTGAAACCTGTCAAAAATATTTCCATGTTACGTGGCTTAAATGATATTGGAGGTACTTAACGCGACGTCCGGTGGTAAAGAAAACTCAAACCCTGTTATGCGTCTATCAACGTGGACGAACAATTCAGCCCGATAAACGGAATTCCATGAAAAATTGTTTGAGCCAGCCACATAACCGGTAACTCAGCATAATTCCGGAGATCCAGCGAATATCCCGACGAGGCGCTCATCGCCGTGTGAATTCTACCGGTCCGGTTGTACCGCCGCAGCAGTTCCTCGTCGCGCGACTCAAGAGCCGCCGAGGGTTAATGCGTTTCATTAATCATCCGAGAATCTTTCGCGCTCACCGTGTATTCCCTGTTTGCAATCCGGTGCGTCGGAAGCCCCGCGAAGATGGGACCGGGGGGGTTTAGCCCACCCGGCGAGAGGCAGTTGATATTTCCACGTCGGCCGCGTTCTCATTATTATTTGTCATTTCTGTACGCCGATGTGCGCTCTATCTTCCTTTCCCTCCATTCCACTCCGCGAGTAAAGAAAGATCCGTGTGTACCTCGCAGACATAATAAATGGAAATAAAGCACGCACCCATACGAGAGAGGCTCTCTCAGGTTTCTGCATAAAGTCAGTAGTCGGTCGAGTATAAAATGCGAGGGGGTGGAGCGGTGTGTGCCCGACACAGGCAAAATTGTACCATGAGAAAAAACACGTCTGCAGAAGGAATCGTCATAAATGCGAGAAATCCATAGAAACGTGTACGGCACGTATAGAAATACAAATTTGTGCAATAGAATATATTAAATAGAAGTTCCGGACAGGGGCGAAGGGTGGGGGGGGGGGGTCGCGCAGGGCATGATGCATAGATTCGAAGGGGCGTACAAGCCGCGCGCATACACACACGGATAGGCAGACACATCGTAGCCGCCGTAAGTACGGGAATAGTCGGTGGGGAGTCTCTACTTTCCGCTCTTAGCAGAGGAGCTCTGAATGGCAAGCTTAGAATCTTCCTTGAGCTGCAGCGAGCGAGGGCTTGCGCTAGGGGTTGGCCGGGGGTTAGGGGGGGCTCTTCGGGAACCTCTTCCGGACTGTCGCATTCGCGAGAAGAGGAGGACTCACGAGGAGGGCGCCAGCTCCTTAATGTCACGGACTTCAATACGAGAAATAGCGTTCCGGCAGTTTCTGGAAAAGCGGGCGGGGGTCGAGCAAAACCCCCCTCGTCGCCGGCGTCGCCACGAGAGTGGATCGAGGAGTCGAGCGTTCGAGCATTTCCTTCCCAACTCGACACATTTACAACCTTACAATATATTCGTTCGTGTGTCACTCTGTGCAGCGACGACGATGTAAGCACTGCTTACTTTGACGGGGGGACACGGATTCGCGTAATACCGCCAAGTGCTAAATTTCCTCCGGCCCCGCGCTCGAATCCCGAAGAAAGCGCTCCTTATTCGAGCGATTCTCGGGACGGGGGGAAACAATTAAAGTACAATTACATGCAAGTTGAAATTTTGGATGGTGTGTACTGTAGATTGTACAATACTTGAGCGGAACCTCCATTATCCGAACCTCAGCCATCCGAAAACTTAATAACCCGGCCCCGCGACTTCGTCCATGGGAATGCCCAATTATCCCAACGGTGGCGCATCCGATGTTTAAGAGACGGTTAAATTTAACGTTTGATACACGTTGCTTGCTCCATTTAAATGAGCGTTAGGTAGAAGGTCGTTAGAACTAAAAAATTGGGTTTCGATTATTCGAAGCTCTGGCTGTGCAAACGCGGCGCGGTTCGAATTGATCCGGATAATTAATGTTCTACGATTATTGGTTTTGGGGTAGACATTTTAGAGCGTTACATCAGGCCATGATAAGATCCGAAAAGGCCCCGAGTGTGCCTTTTTAGTGCCTCGTCAAGCCCCGAAATTTCTATTAGAGATATTGTATATTACACTGTTAATAAAATCTAAACCTAATGTACCAGACTGACAGTTTTAATTCAATAACTGGTACATTAAATTTAATGTCGAATTGTAATGAAAAATTAATATACTTTTTCATTGAAATTAAAGCAGATTATTAAAATCAAAGTATTTCATAGTAATAATTAAGTAAATTATAAAAAATAAAGTATTCCCAATATTTTTAATGCACTGAACATTAATTTTTCATGACAATCGTACATGAAACTTAATATACCAGCTTTTGCGTAAAAACTTGCAATCTGGTACATAAAATTTTATACGAATTTTTGATACAGTGCATAGCCGTTTAATTTATCACCTTAATGAATACCAGTCTCTACATGTATATTACCGTGCGCCAGGTAAATTTTAGCAATACCGGCGATACAAGTTCATATTGTATTAATTCCAATCTTAATTAACGACCGTTCGAGACGGTTTCCACGAGCATCTCCGCTCTGGTATTTACAAGTGAGGAATTCGCGACGCAGCCAGTGCAATAATGTAAGCTCGAGGATGTATACTTAGGTGGAGCGATACGGCGAGGCCAATCTAGCCCCGACCTACGTTTCCTTGAGGGGCTTGCAGCGCACCCGCGTATCTGCGGCGGGGTTAGATGCCAGGAGTAACGGAAACATCCATGGCCCTGCCGCAGATGTATGTTTTATGTACGGGAAACTACCAGAGAGTCCGGAACTCGAACTGCATTCCCCTCGTGATTCTATCTAATCTAGACACATATTTACGAACGGGGTTTTAAGGGAGCTGGATTGGAGGAGGGCGGAGGGGGGGAGGGGGGGGGGGTCCGCGAGAAAGCCTCGAGCGTCGGCGTATACACATGTTTATCAACTCGTTTACGCCGGATTTCAAGTTTTCCTCAGTTCTCTGCACACAGACTGCATTCGAAACTGTCTAAAAAAAATACAACTCGTAAAAACCAAAAAAATGCCCATCGATGAAGACGTTCCTCGTTGTTTATCCAATCCACGCGAATACTACGGAGAAGATTTCGTTATGTAGCTTCGGGTACGTAACGAAAGACACACACGTCTCCGGCCAAAGATTCCGCGGTCCAACAGTGGATGATCCATATCGGTCCATCCGTTACTCTTGTTGTCGGGCTTCGAGACCGTGCAACCTGGGGGAGCGCCGGTTCGGCGACGATATATTACGTTGTTTACCCGGGAACTGATATTTCGATACATCAGTCTCTCGGCCGTGGAGAACGAGAGAGCCGGGCGGAGTTTTAGATAGACGGGAATAGACATGAAAGCTTCATAGAAATCCAAACGCGAACAAATGCCAAGAAGAGGTAGCTTCGGGAATGGTATAAATGGAAGCTGGTCGCGGAAGCACTCAGAGGCGGTAACAGCGGGGTTTCTGCATTATGTAACGGTCAGACGAATTCCCGTGCTCGGGAGGAAGTGGCAGGGACGGGGGGAGGTGGAGAACAAGCTCGAGGAAAAATAGCCATGACAACTGGAAGAGCGAGAGACTCTTGAATCATGAGGAGCTCCACCGTACCGACATATTCCGCTCGTTCTTATCTGGAGAAATGATAAATCAGCATCTGTTCTTTTCGGTATGCCCGCAGGTGACACCGCGTCGGTTAGAAATTTGTCGCTGAAGGAACTACTGCCGCAGACTGACGGCTACATGACCTACGAGGGCAGCACGACGCATCCGGGATGCTGGGAGACCGCGGTGTGGCTCATTATCAATAAGCCGATTTACATTACCGCTCAGGAGGTGAATCACCCGATAGCTTAGGCATTTCCTTTAAGGCCATGTGAAACATGCACTGCAAAAAAATTTTGTTTGAAAATTAATGAACACACGGTAAAAAAATGTTGTTTGAAAATTAATGAACAGTATTGGAAGCTTTTTTGGTCTTTTACGGTCGGTAATGAAAACTGTAATCAACTTTCCTGACGGGTTCTCGCATGTACGGTCAAAAGAAAAGTTTTATCGAAAGCCGAGGTGATATCCGCATCGGATGAGACTTTTCTTTTGACCGTACATGCGAGAACCTGTGAGAAAAGTTCATTGCAGTGTTTGATACCAACTGGGCCCGAGATGGACGAGGAGGGAGGTTCTTTACATGGTCTTAATACCCTTACTTGTTGAGAACATTGTCATGAAAAAAATGTTTCTCTGCTCAGATGCACATCCTGAGGAGATTGATGCAGGGTCCCGTTACCGGTCCTAAAGCGCCACTCGGCAATAACGCGAGGCCGATGCAGGGTCTGCATCACCGGACTGTCAGGACGAATCTTGACTTTCACAAGGTAAGGGTCTCGCTCGAGCGATTCGATATGTGATACCTATACTGGGGAATAATAATAATATATATACATTTTTTTTATTATCGGGGAATGAATTTATAATAAAATATTATTATAATGGACTGAAGGACTCTGGTCGATGGCCCATTGATGGCAATGTTATTAAACTTAACTTAACAACGACTTAACAACAAATAGAGAGATGTATCGGAGATTGTATGGACCAACTGTTATTGGCACTGAATACCTTTTTACTACTACTATTATTATAATAAAAATAAAAATGATATTTTTGTTTTTGTGTCTGCAGCCAGACAACGCGAAATGCCCGTCGATGAGGCAGGACACCCACTATAGAGGTAACCCAGGACCTTTTCCATGATAACAGAAGGCCCGCTCTTCGTGCCCAGCTAGCCGAGGAATTTATTTCAATGTGAATTTGAAAAGACGAATTTTTCTTCGCAGCCAACACGTGGCCTGACGACGATTTCCGGTCCCGCCAGGCCGTCTGAGGAGATGCGCGGCTGTCGGCATGCCGTGACGATCCATCGCCTCGAACGTCGCCGGGAACCTTGCAGACGATCAAAATTAAGCGCTCGTTTCAATGGTAAGAGAGAGAAGTTAAAAAAAAAACTAATATGGATAATTCTAAATGGATAAACGCTACGAAGACGAGGAATTTCCCCGGTGGGAAAAGTGCCGCGAGGCAAAGGCAAAGAACGCTAACCGGAGAGAAAATATTAATACAATAATTAAAAGAAATCAATAACCGACAGAGCTTTACGTGTTTCGATAAGATAAAACAAATTCCCGTATACCCTAAAAAAAATTTTAAAAAGAATAAAAACCGATAAAACACCGATTATTGCCGTGCTACGCGAGAGACGAAACAAGGAGAAACTTAACAGCTGAAATACATGGAAAAAAAAGTATTGACAAATGTTGTCAATTATTTTGTAGCCAAGATATATACGTAACGGTGAGGTAATTTACTATTGAAAAAAGGGGGGGTGATTGACGGCGAGAGCTGAAGGAACGACTAAACATAGAGGAAGATTAAAATGCGAAAACCAGTAAACTAGACCAAGAGTGAAATTATATATATATACATATATATAAATGTGTGTGTATATATATATATATATTTATATGGGAACTTAGCTGATAGATGGATGGATGAATAACCCAGCGCTTTTGTATATAATTCAAACTATAGGCGAACAATGAGTCAAACGAGCGAGAGAGAAAATAATAAAAACTAAAAAAAAGGAAAGAAGAAAAAGAAAAAAATGAAGAGATAATTACATATGGAAAAAAAGCACATACCTAGAAGAGAGTGTATAGAAGAATAAATTGTATATTACGAAGAAACGAGGATTTTAACGATAAATCATAACGATTGTGGTTAACGAATAACGATAATAATAAACATAACGTTATATTGTAAAAAAAAAAAATGCAATAATTTTTTTTTCAACCCTCACATACAAAATCCTTTCCCCTCGACGCTTCGCCGCGCGAAATGACTCGAGAGGTAAGTGAAGCTTCGAAAAATAGTGGAAACGATGTGTGCATGTGTGCACGTGCGAAACCAGCGACGAGAGATCCGAGAGTCGCAATCAGTGCAGCAACGATAGTAGTGTAATCGATTGTCCGACTGCGGAGAGAGTCTCGAGAATCAGGCAACGTATAATTTAGCGTAGGAGAGGAATGGGAGAGCACAGTAGGTGGGTTTGCTTGCCGGCGCGGTCTACCCATACGTAAGTCTGACGTAACGCTGAGGCTAATCCCTTACCCGCAGATTATAGACCAGTCAAATGTATAGTTAGCTTCGTTGGCTCCGCGATATAGTTGTACGACCGGGTTGAGCTCGCCCTCCTCGTCTCGAATTATAGGCCAGAGGTGAGCGAGCATGATCCAGCGGCGTGCGTGACCGAACGGAAAAGAAGAAATAATGCCGACTGCCAGGCTCGTGCGCTATAATTCCAAAACTGGTCTAGTAAATTGAGGCATAAATGGACGTATCGCCTCGCAAGACAATCTAATACTATATACGTGCTTGAGATTTCCAATAGTCGGCGAAAGCTTCGAGCCATTAAAAAGAAACAAAGATAACAAAAGTGCATTAGAATTAGCCAAGTGCCAATACCGAAAAAGAATCCACTTGACGGGTGGCGAAAAAAAATATATGCTTCATAAAAAAATCTCAAAGATATGTCACCATATATCTGAAAATGTGAAATTTGGTATATCTGCTTATATCGCGTAACTTGGTTTTTATTTAGAGATCCTTTGAGATTTTTTTCATGTTCGGGTAGGTACGGAATTCCTCGTATACTTGTTGCATATATGTTTTCCAATGCTTATTGTTCTTGCAATTCCATACGTGTTTGAAACAGTAAGAAAAAAAATGTTCAAGCCTTGCACGAAATTGTAAGAATTGTAATTGTGAGAATATATGGTATATGGGCTTGAGATTTCCAATAATCAGTGAAGGCTTCGAAACATTTTTAAAAAATACCAAAACTGCATTACGTTTAACCAAGTGGGAATTCAACACCGAAAAAAAACATTCACTTCCGGGCTGGCAAAAAAATATATGGCTCATAAAAAAAAATATCAAAGATGTGTCATTCTATATCCGAAAATATGAAATTTGATATTGCGTAAATAAATGGGTTTTTAGAAACCCTTTGAGATTTTTTAAAAGTCTGAGCAACTATGGAATGCCTCATTTACTTATTGCATGTCTATTTTTCAATGCTTATAATTCTTGTAATACCATATGAGTTTGAGACGGTACTAAAAAAATATTCAAGTTGACATGTTGATCTTTTAATCCTCCATGAAATTCTGAGAATTAGATGTGAAGACAAAACAACAAATAACATCCTTTTCCGCAGCTCTCAAAGAGATCGTACTCGAGTCGGCGACTTTCTTTTCTTTCCTTTCAATAAAGGGACGACATTAATTAATTTCCGCGTAAGTTTGTTATTTGTGTTTCGGGTGGGTGTCCCTGTCCTTTGTGTGTGAAGCAAATGCCGACGATCGCTAAGCCGTTTACCATTAATTCGTTGCTAATTTGCTCGTGGGATTACAGACCAGGGGCCAGCTACCCGTGGGAGCTTGTGACCCCCTTTCAGGATTTGCGCAGGAGCCGTGGAGCGTGGGAGCCTCGGAGAGTGCTCCTTGAAATCTCGCATAGTACACGGCCAATCCATAAGAAACATTCCCAGAGACGGACGCACGAGAATCAGAACATATTGGCTACCTTACACGAGAAATATAAAACTCGATGCGTCGCTACGACTCGATCACATTTTCGATTCCATTCCCTTGATACGCCGATCCTAGTTTTTTTCTATTTATTATTTTATTTTTTTAATGTTATCTTGTAATAAATCTTGCAAAGCTTTAAAGATTCTTTTTCTCAAGATTTCTATTTTTTATTATTATTATTATTTTTTTTTTGTTATCCCGTCATGAAGTGACTCAATAATCAATATTTTATACAGTGGAGACCATCTACGATTAAAAGCGAATTCATAAGTGAAGCGAATATCGATTCGTCTTTGTAAGAATTTGCTTTTGGCCTTCCGAGATCAGAATAGTTGAAAAACATGAACTGCAGTTTTTATTACCGACCGAGACGTTTCGCAAGCTCTTAACAAACCGGCGAATACAAAGATAAAGAAGGATATCGTATCTAAGTATATGCTTGCAAAGCTTTGAAGATTGTATTTCAAAAGATTTTTATTTTTTAAATTCTATTCATTATGTTTCGTAATAAAGTAACTCGATTCGACTCGACTACTCCGGACTCGGTCGATAACAAAAACTGTAATCAATTTTTTATACACTAGAGAATGTTTACAATTAAAAGAAAATTCTTACATGAAACGGATATCGGTTCGGCTTCCTTTAGGAATTAGCTTTTGACCATCCGAGGTCAGAATGGTTGGAAAACACGAATTACAGTTTTTATTATCGACCGAGACGTTTCGCGAGCTCTTAAGAATGCGTGATAAAATAGCGACGTGTTTACGGAGAAAAATGAAATAAAAAGAGACCGGATCTTTTTGCCGAATCGCGTTTCGGGTATTGAAACCGGCGAATGGAAAGATAAAGAAGGAGATCGTATCCAGAGATATGCTTGCGAAGCTTTAAAGATCGCACCGGGTCCCGACGGCGGTCGAGAGGATTAAGGAGAAGAGAATGAGTGAAGGAGGTGATATACTTACGAGGGTAAGAAGGTCAAAAAGGGAAAGAGACGAGCGTGAACGTTCCTCTACCGCGATGTCCTCGAGTCAAGTGACAGACTCACTGGAGAGGAGCTGCTGCCAGTGCTGCTGTTGCTGCCTCTGGTACTCCTCTATGGAAATTAGGGATGCGATTTCGAGCCGTCCAAGAGACTGCGAGCTCTCCGCACCCTTCAGTCCTTTTTACCCTCCACACTACCAAGTTTTACAACAGACTGCCGCATCCTTGCTGAAAGCTACTCGAGCCGTTTTCACGAAACTCGCATTTTTTTTATGAAGCGCATCACCCTTGCACTCTTGCATTTTTTATGAAGCGTATCACCCTCGCATCCCCTTTGAACAAAAGGGCTGTCGAAGATAGCGCATCGATCTTCGCGCATGAGGAGGAATGAGGAGACGACCTGCCAATCATGTACTGCCTTTACCTGAAACAAAATAATAAAACAAATCGTGTTAAAAATAAGCTGGATTACGAAAAAAATTCAATGCGATATTTTGACAAATTCAAAATTTCATAAAATTCGTACAAGCGCATCGATTTTCGTCAAATTAAATCTTAGCAGTGCTTTCACTATACAAAATATTTGTGCGCACTCTGAGCTCGATAGGTCAAGATTTGCTAGATTCAGGATCTTTACTAACATCATTTTTCAAAAAATTCCACATCACAACGAATTTTGAACAGATATTAGTTTATTTATGTAGAACTATTTACCCACTGTTAAACAAATGCTAAAAACCAGCTTGTTAAAACGTGCCGTTTAAATGAAATTATAATATAAAGTTTAAATAAATTATACATCCAAAACTTTTTGGCAAAATGATATTTTCGCATAATCTGTCTACATATTAATTTCCCATTCGGAATCCAAGTGGTGCTTCAATCCCTCGAAATTTGCCACTTACCACGAGTAACAATGTGGCATAAGATTTTAACCAGTTCAATGAACTCCCACCAAATTCAGTATCAATCCTCGATCGATATTAGTTTATTTGCGTAGAACTATTTAGCCACTGCTAATCAAATGTTAAAAACCAGCTCGATAAAACCTGCCGTATAAAAACATTATACAAAACGATATGGCAAAACGATATTTACGCATAATCTGTCTACATATTAATTTCCCATTCGGAATCAAGGTGGTGTTTCAATCCCGCGAAATTAGCCACTTACCGCGCGTAACAATGGGTCATAGCCGCCGAGGAATCGTAGTCGGCGTACCTGTTGCGTTTTAATTAAAGTAGTAAATCCCTGCAGAGATGCTGAAGGAGGATGTAAAATCAATTATAAGTCTCCGAGATCGGATGAATAATCAATTGAAAAGGTGTACGAAGACGACGGACGGTTCGAGGCGGTGCCATAATTATCTGAGCCAGGGTACCGAATGAAGAATTAACGTTCGTCTTAACCGGATCGTTAAATTTCATGACGCCCCCGATAGGGTGTTTCATTGGCTCAGCGCGATCTCCGTCGGTCCGTCCTTCCGCTCGGGCGAAAACCTTTGTCCTGAGGGATGATGAAAAGAGCGATATCGATCAGTTACCCGAGGGCCTCTCGTCTCTCCCCGGAGTCGTTAAATCGCTCGACTTGTTCGCAGATTGAGAAAATCGGCCACCGGCCATTTCTTTCGCAGACGTGACGATCCCGGCGCCTCTTTCGACCGGGGGAATGAAAGGAGCTGTCTTTCCCGTCGTCGTTCGCTTTTTTCCCCCTCCCTTTCCGTCTTTGCCGATCTCTCCCCCCCCCCCCCTCCTCCCTATCTCATCCTTGTACTCCGATCGATTCGATGCCGTAAAGGAAGTTTTAATTTTCGAAAAGAGATAGATTCCGTTTCTCGTTCGCCATCCGCGCCGATCCGGCTGGCTTCTCGAGACGTTAAAACTTATCGTCGCCACCTTTACGCCCACCGATAGATGAGCTTGAATGGGGAGAGGGGGGGGGGTCGGAGGGGGTGACCGGGTGAGAACAGGGACGGCGCGACGAGGCAGGGAAGACCCTGGCCCCGATCATGATTCCACAACGCCCGAAGGAATTATGGATACCATTATACGAGAAAGATTAGAGGTCCTCGTAATATTTTTATTACCTCATCCGAGAACGCGCGCACACAGAGACACACGGGGAGGAGGGGGCGGAGGGCGGGCGGTCCGATAGGAGAGAGCGGGATGATAGAACGAAAGGTGGAGGGAGAAAGATGGAGAACAAGGAGGCGAGGAGGATGACGCGCGCGAGGAGAGACCGAGGAAGGAAGAAGCGGAGGATGAGGTGCGCAAGCACGACCCCGGGGCGAAACGCACGTCGATTTCTTTCTCTTACGGATAAGTTGCTGTCGGGGCTGCTCGCGGGCTCTGTGTTATACAGCACCTGGCCACCCTCTGATAGCCTCGGTAAAAATTTATAACTCTCGTTCAGTCGGCGAAAGGAGCGTGATTATTCGATATCGGCGGCTGATCGGTAGTTCCGTTTAATTATCGGAGCATCGTCGTCGCGGATGGCACGATGACGGGGACTCTTGTCTTGTGGAGACGAAGAGATTTTTTTTTTATTTGTTAAAGGTACGAGACAAATATTGACGGATGAAATGAGTGATTACGCGGATATAAAGGTTTGGTAGTATCGAGCAAGCTGCGAGTGCGGGTGGCGAAGGAAATGTTTGGTTGATTGAACAAAATTTATTTTACGATCAATAATAGAACAGTCAATTCAACTAAATATTCGGTCACACGACTAAATATTCGTTGAATCAACTAAATATTCGGTGAATCGATTAAATATTCGTTGAATCAGCTAAATATTCGTTGAATCAACTAAATATTCGGTGAATCAGCTAAATATTCGTTGAATCAGCTAAATATTCGTTGGATCAGCTAAATATTCGTTGAATCAACTAAATATTCGTTGAATCAACTAAATATTCGTTGAATCAACTAAATATTCGTTGAATCAACTGAATATTCGAATATTCATTGAATCAACTGAATATTCGTTGAATCAACTAAATATTCGTTCAATCAACTAAATATTCGTTGAATCAACTAAATATTTGTTAAATCAGCTAAATATTCGTTTAATCAACTAAATATTCGTTCAATCAACTGAATATTCGTCCAATCAACTAAATATTCTTTCAATCGTTCAAAATATTCGTTCAATCAACTAAATATTCATTCAATAAACTAAATATTTCTTTCAATCGTTCAAAATATTTCCTTCACCACCCGCAACCGCAGCTTAGATGATATTACCAAACCTTTTTATCGGTGTAAGTATCGGTGGGTCGCTTAGCTTTGGAGAAGACTTTAGTTGTTAAGGTTCAAAGACATTTTCGTACGAGCCGAAGCCACTGTTAATTTCGATTGTTTACGCACAACACTTACTCGCTAATGTACATTTGTGTTCTGTAAAAAGAGCCTTGTCTGTTTATACCATTAACATAACATTTTTAAAAATTATTTAAGCATCATTATCGCTGCTCGCTCGATGCGAGAGACAAATACTGATGAATGAATTGAGTGATTATGTATCGCCTCGAGTCGACAGGGGAAACCGCGCATGTTCGTACGACACCGACCGGAAACCACACGCGACAGGAGCGAAGCTTCACGACCTGGGCGAAACTCACGTCGATTTCTTTCTCTTACGTATAAGTTGCTGTCGAGGCTGACGGGCTATGCGCAGTAAAAAAATATCGTATGAAATTTTATGTACCGGAGTCGAAGTTTTGATGCAAAAACGGGTATAATAAATTTCATGTACAATTGTAATAAAAAATTAATGTTCTGTGTATTAAAAAACATTTGGAATACGTCACTTTTAATAATTTACTTAAATTTTAATAATGTACATTAATTTCAATGTATCATTTTTTTGCATAAAAAGTTCCACTCCGGTACACGACATTTACAATTTTAATTAGTCTATCTTTCCATCAGCCAATAGCTTAGGTAAAAATGTATGACTCTCGATCAGTCAGCGATAGTGGCACGATGGGTTGACGGGTGGTAACATTTAATTATCGGAGCATCGTTATCTCGGCATGACGAAGACTCTCATGGAGCTTTATAGATTTATTTTTTATTAAACGTATCGCCTCGACAGACAAATACTGACGGATGAATTGAGTGATTAAGTATCGTCTCGAGCCGATACGAGGAACCGCGCATGTTCGTGCCACACCGGCCGGAAACCGCACGTGACAGGGGAGAAGATCCACGACGAAGAAAGCGGAAAAGTCACGCTCCGAGACTCTCGTGCGGCACAAATGAAAACGAATGGGATCGAGTCAAGTTTTTCGCGAGGGCGCGGCCTTCCTTTCCTGCGAAAGAGAAAAATAGTGGAGAGCGCGCGCGCACACACACACACACACACACCCTCCACGCTGTCTCGGGACTCGATGGATCGGCGTGTCATCGATTTCTCATATCGGTTCGTCCAGCTTCGTTAAAAATAAATAAATAAAAATAAAAAAGTGCCTACAGACTCGTATAGAACACGCGAATTCATAGTCATTATTCAATGAGCCTCGAAGCTCCGAGGCTCTTCAATATCCAATTGGGAATTCAATACTGCAGAAATAAAATCAAATTCAGGCTCCGTTCTTTTTTTGGCCTTCGTTTTTTTTTATTCATTTCAAACAGATAGCTACGCCCATAGCTCGCGAGGTGCAGAGAGTGCGTTCGTAGTGAGTACAGCCGGTCCGTCGTAGTGGTATTTTCATGTAGTCCGGTTCGCTTGATCCCCTTCATGTAGTTTGCATAACTCCGTTAAAGTGAGTATATTCCGCGTTTCGGGGAAAACAAAATAATGTGCTCGGCCGAGCCGAGACCGATTGCCCGGAGGGTCTCGCCCGAGGCGGCTCGGCCTGCGCTATGGAACGCTACATGTAAAGCGTACGCATCCGCCGAAGGCTCTCGCCAATCTAAATAACCAGAAATATTCTAATTTCATTGAATTCACTCGGTCTAGTTTATACGGGTGCTAAGGGATGAAAACGCTGGGAGTCGCCGCCGGGTGAGCGCGCTGGGCTGAGGTCGAAATCCATAGCGGGACGGTACTCGAACTATCTCACTCCCTGAATTTCTACCCCGTGCCGGTTTCGCGTCACGATGATACATCTGCATCGCATGAAGCTCTCATACCCCCTTCATCCCCTTCCCTCCCCGGTCGCTCCATAACCATCCCCAGAGTGTCGAGAGAGCGAGGCCAACCCGCTCTCCCTCTATGTTTACCCTCTGCTGAATTCAGATCTCGTTGTGTATTCTTTATTTCGCTGGCGGGCTCATCCGGGACGGGCGTGCCAGGCCAACTCCGGTAGACTTTCGATCTGCGCGTTTTCAGCATCGGGAGCTGCAGCGGGTACCCGAGAGACTGATGAAAGAACGCGGGAAGTAGACGTGGGAGGCTCCGAGTGGCGAGAATCAGCACGAAATGTACGTATCAGGAGAAGTGACGGCGACTCGAGGTCAGCCGGTTAAAAAAATAATATCTAAAAAAAATGGAAAAGACGACCGGTTAGGACCGCGCGAGTCGGCGTCGAGCGCTATCAAGTTAGATTGAGATGGGGCAAAAGTTTATCGGGCGCGAGGAGACAAATCTTGATGGTCCAAAAATTCTCGGCTGATCTTACGGATAAGAGAGGAGAACGGCGGGAAAAAGTGCGGGATTATCTGACGGTGGAGCGTGTTCTCGTCTTTTGTAGGTAAAAACAACCGTGGGACAGAATTTCGGATTACAGTTTTTGTTACCGACCGAGTTTTCTCACATAGAAGAAATTATATAGTGAAAGCAACAATACTGACGTTTTACCATAAAAAATTGTTCCCAAGGAGAACGTGTACATTTTATAGTTACGACAATGAAAAACAATCATGACTGCGACTATAATTATAGTTTAACCAATTGAATATATACCATCAGAAACTATTTACATAGACGCTCCCTCTGGGAACTATTTGTTACAGGGGAGAGCGGGGCAAAATGGGGCAACGGGGCAAAACTAAATTTTCCAATCATTTTTGGATCGGACAAGGTGGCAAAACTGGGCAGAAAAGCCTGATGTTTTGCCCCGTTGCCCTACTTTGCCCCGCTCTACCCTAGTAGGAAATACTATCTGTCATATGTACTTTTTCTCAGTGCACCTCATATCGAGTACTGAGGTGCTTTTGATTTGCCCTTATAACAGAGCTGGGCAAAATACTTAAAGTACTTGGTACCGGCAAAATATTCTTAAACATCATTCTAAAACAAAGTTGAGTACAGTACTCGAAGTATTTAGTACTTATGGTACCGCGTACTGAAAGTATTGGATACGTACGATACTACATATCAAGTACTGTAAGTACTTTTTACCCAGCTCTGCCTTATAATGACGATGCGTATGCGCACGGTCGTTTTTTGGTACAAATTCGTATCAAAAACCGACCATGCGCGTGCACCGTCACATTGCAATAACGAAACAACGCCAAATCGAAAGCACCTCTGATTGTGAGGTTCGATCGGAAAGGCGGAAGTCAGCAACACCTTTTTTGCACGTGTTTGCTTGCTGGATCTCTGTGACTGTCAATTTTTCGTTGCGCACTTCGCAGAATCCCTTCAATTTTGCTACGTTATGAAACGATATCATTTTCAGACAGATGGGGGGGGGGGTAAGGAATCTGGTGGCTGCAACAGAACTTGATATCGCGGATGCAGTTTCACCCGTTATAACAATCCATACCTTCCAGAATCCCGTCAATGTCGATATCAGTAACATAGCAATTGCGTTTTGGGTCTTCGAGACAGTTTGTGCTTTACTGGCGGCTATAGGACGATTCAACTTACCCAGTTCATGGCCCGGCACCGGCCCTGGAAGGACTGAACAGGTCTGCGATACGATTTCGGTCCAGATAGCTATGACGGACGTTGTCTGATACATCGCCTGTGACAGCGGACGGTAGTTCCATAATCGACAGTTTTCGCCGTCACACTCAGATAAAAAATACATAAATACTTGTAAAAAAAAACTGTTGTTCCCATATTTTACGTAAATTTTTTTCCCATATGGGACTGTACTATGGTTTTGTCAGAGCATTGTGAAAAAAAGAATAAATATTTGCCCAAAAATTTGATGTCAAGGCGGCTGCAATATTGCGTCAGCTGCAACTTCCCTCACTTCACACAAACCTTCGCAACTTCAGGAATTACATTTTTCGTCAAACATCGTATCGCTTTCATAAAGTTTACGTTGCAGCAGGAACTTCCTTAACTATTGACTAAGCGACCCTAGAATTTCCTCATCGTCCCATCTTTCCAATGAAACTTCCGCTGGTTGCTTCACGGCCTCGGTACATAATTATTATCACACGGGAAAATCGATTGTCAGAATTTGGATATCTTATTAATGTACTCTAAATATTTTGCAGCTTTTACACTCTAAATATTTTGCAACTTTTACACTCTAAATATTTTCCAACTTTTGCACTCTAAATATTTTGCAAAGAGTATTGCAATTTCTACTGCGATAATAGCAACAGCCAAGCAGCAGGGCGTTCATTAGGTGACTTCACTCTCTCCCGAGTAGATCAAATAAGTGGGTTTCCACTGTAATTACAAACGAAGGTTGAATTCGATGCAACATCAATTCCGAGTCCATCGACATATCGCCGGATGCTTATTTCACGCCAACCCTGGAAACGACGAGAGGTGTGGGGGTTTCGCTGGATACCTACTTAAGAAATGGAATTTTAATGGATAGTGTCTGGTCGAATATCGAACACGCTCGCGCCACTCGCAATAATAAATAACTGGCGCGATAAGACAGAGGCGATAAGAGTGTGAACGATTCAACTCCCGCAACCCATCAGGTTAGGGGATGAAGTGCTTGGCGCGGCGGCTCCCACGTAACGCTCCGGGGACTCCTCCAAATGACAGAGTAAGATAACTCGTATAAATATACTAAAGAAAGAGATATAAGAGCTCGTTGCGGCTGCCGAGTTTTCTCCTCTAAGTGAAAATCAATAGTCTTGTTTTTTTTTCTGTACTTCGTTTTTTTTTTTTTGCTTTATCGTTTGCCGAAGCAACCGAGCTACGCACCGTGCGGGTTCGGTGCGGGCGCAGCATTACACTCTATCGCAAATATCACCGCCGCGCTCCCTCCGAACGCCGCGATGATCATCCAATTTTCTATTTTTTTTTCTGTCTTTTCTCCGCTTGCTCGCTCAGTTATTCATGTGAGCGAGTATAATGCGCGCGAATTGGACAAGAAACTTTGACATTAGGGGCAATCAAGGCTCACCCACGATCACCGCCGCCTAACGACCCCATTGAGAATGACTTTCCGCTTTCCGGATAAATAAATAACGGCAAGGGGTGGCGCAGCCGGCAGTCGCGTCCTCGACGGAATCCTCGACAACGCGGGGTTCTCCACTCCGGCTTAGAGAACATCCGTAACGCAACGTTGGAGATAGAGAGAAATCTCACTCGGTCACGTCCCTCTCCTGCAGCGAACCCCCTTAATGGGATGCAATTTAGACCGATGTTGAAAAGCTTTTCATAATTGTCGAGTGGCTCCGAACTGCCACCTCGAATAGTCACTCCTCGTCCTCGTTAAGCACGCAGCAACATTGTTTATTCCCGGTGGCGAGGGGTGGGTTGGAGTTGACAAAATGTTCGTTAAATCGGAAAAAGTCACGTTTCGCGGCACTCCGTGGAGGGCCGCGAGGAAAAAAGAATTTGTCACCTGCTGGCGTGGTTCTCGAAGTGAATACGAAAAAAAAATAATGGAAAACAAAAAAAAAATGACACTCACGGAGAACGAATATTGTTGGGATAATTACGAAGAATGAGGAACTCCCGCGGGCCGAAAGAGCTCATTTTATAACGAGTCCGGACCCTCATGGACTTCCGGCGGGGTACAATGTCCTTATGGCAAACAATTGTCCTCGCATTAGAGGCCGCTTGCGTCGCGGGTTTCACTCGCGTGCGACTTGGTTATACAAGCCCGGCTCGGCAATAATTCAGAGATTTTTTTTTTCAGTACCGGCCAATTAGAGACCGTACAGTACAGAGACGGAAAAGTTACCACGGGACCGAGAGAACTCGAAAACTTTTTTTTTATTTGACGAATGCTACGCGAATAAATATTAATTTGAATTAAATAAACATTTGTTCGAAACGAATGGAAATTTATTTGAATTAGTTAAATATTTGTTCGTTAAACTGACGTCAAATAAATAATTTTTGTGGTGTGAACGCGAAGCAGATGTGTTTGTATCTACAGGCCGGTTCCTCCCCTGCCGAATCGCGTGTGCTGAGATATTTTAACCTTTGCCGGGACTTTTTGTTTACCCTTTTTAGCTAGCAAATTAAGTCCACGCCCAAACGGGCAGCAAATTCCATTCGGCGAGCTCACTCTTCAAAGAACCGGGAATAATTATCAGAAATTGATAACCATTTTTTTTTAACATTAAAAAAAAAAGTATTAAAAAGGAAAAAAATTATTAATGGATTTTTCTTTAACCAGAATTCATATTCAGAAATGTCTTATAACTACTAAGATCTTTCAATTCCGATAGAAAAAAACCGAAATCATTTTTCATTCAAACTTAAATCCGACTCTAAACAGAGTCGGATTTAAGTTTGAATGTAAAATTATTTTTACTTGACTCTGTTTCGTACAGATAATTCCTACTTCAGTATTATCTCCCGTGCACGATTCCGGAAGACAGTTATGAACAACCGTCGTGCGAAGAAATTTTTTTTTTTGTATTTTTTTAAGCTGAAGAGCATTAATGAAGTTGATAATAATCGCGGTGATAATGAGTAAATCACGATCGTACGCTCTACCGTCTCGTAATATTTTTGACACGCGGATAAGCTTTGGCTGAGGCGGACGGGAGGTGGAGCTTTTCCACTAGACTGTACGAGAGAACGAGTCAGCGTGTGCGGGCCAAGGGAGGCGTATAAATGGGAACAGACAATCAGGATCGCGCTCTTTTGCTCCCGCGTTCTCCATCTCGCTTACGCGCGTTACCTTTTTTTTTGTTTTTTTTTTCCTCTCGTCTACAAGCTCACCACCATTGAAGAGCTCGTTCGAGAATCCAGCGGCAATTTGTTGAAGCGTTCAACGCCCGCGAAACGTAACCGAGCTTCGCAAATCCGCGACGCGAACGGGTGTGTCGGGACGTTGCGTGAACTCTGCGCTGCAAGAGGTCGAGGAATCCTCCGTCGGGAGGACGCGAAAATTTTCCGGAAAAATAAAGTTAAGTAGATGTTTGCTCAGGGGCGACGACGGGAGGGAGGGGGTGGGTCGAATCAAATTTAGAAATTTCTCTGGATCGGACTGTACTCGCGTCATCGCCCGGCATCCTTGGCTGGCGACAATAGAGTAGAATATCTGGCGCCACAGTTTCGCGTCGGCGTCTCTCTGTCTGCGTCTCGATGTAACTGGCGCCAGTCAGGCTCCCTACTCGGTCCGGAGACCCGGGAAGAGAAACCCTCCGAGAGCATGAACACGAACTATAAGCAGGAGCCGTTGATGCCGCCCCTCGCTCCCCAGACTCCTGGAGCGCATTCACCCGTCGTTTCTCCCCTCGGCAGTCTCCCAATTCTCCAGTTCTTCCGCACAAACATACCCCTACAAACCCCCCCTCCCCCCCTCCCGCTCGCCCGCGTATAGGTACAGGGTAAAAGAAGGAAGAAGTGTATCTACAAAAACAAAATTACAAGGATTCCGAGTCATGATCTCCAAAGCGCAGTTAGACTGGAATCTGGAAAGGTAGATCTGGAAACGGATAAATGTGGAAACGGCGATCTTGATCCGGTTCTATTGTACGATCAATTTGCTCGATAGTTTTTATGAAGGTAAAATCATTCGGGCTTTTCCGCGGAGGTTGCAAGATTGGGTCCTCCTTAAGCGATGGGAAGGTCGATGGAGAAATGGAAAAAAGAAGCGGATTTCTGACCACAAGAGGCATAATATATCGTGGGATAATATAATGTAACTCTAGATCAGTCAGCGAAAGTAGCGTGATGGGTTGACGGGTTGTAACATTTAATTATCGGAGCATCGTTATCTCGGTATGGATGGCCGCATGACGAAGACTCTCATGGAGCCTTATAGATTTATTTTATTATTATACCCGAGTAGAAATTTTCGAGCGTCACATCGGGCCCTGATAGGGTCCTGATAAGGTCTTATTAGGCCCTTATCAGACTTTCTCAGGACCTTATCCGGGCCCTATGTAAAACGTGAACATTTCTACTCGGGATAGGCATATTACTATAGGCAGTCTCCCAATTCTCCAGTTCTTCCGCACAAACATCCCCCCCCCCCCCCCCCCCCCCCCCCCCCCCCCCGCCCCCCGCGGCGCGCGCGCGGGGGGCGCAAAATTACAAGGATTCCGAGTCATGATCTCCAAAGCGCAGTTAGAATGAAATCTGGAAAGGTAGAAACGGCGATCTTGATCGGGTTCTATGGCACGATCAATTTGCTCGATAGTTTTTATGAAGGTAAAATCATTCGGGCTTTTCCGCAGAGGTTGCAAGATTAGGTTCTCCTTAAGCGATGGGAAGGTCGATGCAGAAATGGAAAAAAGAAGCGGATTTCTGGCCACAGGAGGCATAATATATCGTGGGATAATAGCGAGGCCACCCTGCTCCGGATTCCGGACACGGAACGAGCATAGATTGCTATCGCGTTTCCCCGCGGCGTGTTCGATAGCCAAGAACCAGGAAGGGCCCTCTCCCCTGCCACTTTATAATGTATGTAGAGGTGGACCAAAGAAACCACCTCGGCAGGAGCCGGGGAAGAGCTTCGCGGATACACCCTGGAATTAATTAAGAGCGGGTACGCGAAGCGTCGATTATTATCGGCCGCTTCATCCGCGGCCAAGAGAGCCCACGTCTCGGAATCGCCGATAAGCACGAGAGGAGCCTCGCCAGAAGGGGGATCGAATTTCTCCGGACTATCAGTTTTGTGTCGTATCGAGAAAACGGCGGAGCTTGAGGCATGCAGCCTGGCAATGAATCCTCGCCGAACGAATGCCTTTCGACTTTTGAAATTCCTTCGGTGAGCTGTGGATTTTGTTTTTAATTTCTTGCATTGTCCTTTTGCAGTAACCGGAGAAATTCTATCTCTTACATTCTCAACTCCTCTTTAATTAGTTTGCCTTCGGAGCGAGATACTTCTTCGGCTTGTTTTTCCGACCTCCGTATTCTTCTTCTTCTTCTTCTTTCTCGTTATCCTCGTCTTCCTCTTTCTCAAGTGAGATCCCCATCGCCGATGGCGCCTTCGTAATGTTACCTTAATTAATCCAGCGAGGTGTTCGTCCCTTTTTGCCAACTATCTCACGTTCTCCTCGGCGATGTCGTACCTCGGCAAAACCGAGTTGGAACTAATGAGCTGTGATTTTCTCACTCTCCGACCCTGTGTATATAGCACATACACCGCGAATATGCCTCCGCGCGGCGAAGACCCGAGAAACAAGAACCAGGAATGATAATCACAAAAAACAGGATCTAAGGTTAAGGTACCAATGCTCGAACGGTTAAGAGCATCCCCAGATTCCAGCAGTTATTTGGTGGTCAAGAAAACATTTTTTGGGAAAGTAACTGACACCAATGTCAAGCTGGTAGTCTATAGTTTCCAAAACACATCGATTAATTACAAAAAGATAATTTTTTTATTACAGAAGAAAGTAACGAGAGCGTCCAAATGTACCAGTTTTCGAACGCGGTTTTCCAGCTCGGAAAACCGCGGAGACTGTGCTTTTAAATGTTGCGGAAAATCATAGACTTCAAGAATTCCGAAGTACGAATTCTACAATTTCATATTAACTAAAAGAATTTCTTTGCCATTTATTAATTAAATCAATAAAAAATGATATTTACGTGAAACGATACTGAAGATAAGCTAAGCAGAAAGCTGGCCAACCTAACTTCTTCGAAATGATCGATTATTGGGTCGCGTATGTATCAACGCTTGTGCCAATATCCGGACACTATATCGTCTGTCTTTTAGCAAAGTGCGACAATAGAAAATATTCTAGGCGTAAACCTTGTATAACTTTTTTGCGACCACCAAATAGTATTTGCAGATATGATTACAAGTGTCAAATTGGATTTCTATTACTTAAATTCAGAACAAGTCAAATTTGCATAATAGTGTCCAACGATTGGGACGTGCCCAAGTATTCGCACTGTTGCCTTGAGAAGGGTTATTCGCGAAAAAGAACAACCCAAGGAAAAAATAGGCACGGAGGAAGTCAATGTCGGCAAACGCCAGCGCCATTGGTATGCAGGCTGGGGCCGAACGTACCGCCGATTCGACCACCCTGGCAAATCAATGGGTCCCGCCATTGGTACCCTCGTCCCGTTCGGACGAACTAGCCGACCGATCAATTGATTCTGTACGTCCACAGCATTGATCGCATTGTCAACTCGCTCCTTGGACAGTACGAATGACGATTAGTTGCAGCGGCCGTGGATTACACTCGATCACGTTCCTAGCCGTGCGTCCTCGAGTTATCAGTTGAATGTCCGCCCGCCGGAAGTCGATGGCGATGGTCGTACAAGAAGAAGATAAGGACGAGGAGGGACGGGCCGAGTCGGGTTCCGCAGTGTCTGCATGGATGCGAATGCGGAGGGAATCTCGAGACTTGGGAGAAACCGAGTCACTCGGAAGTTCTATATATACGCGCGGCTATCAATGCCGCGACGAGGAGGAATGCAGAAACTACCGGGAGCTCGCGCCAGATGACGAGGACGGCAGTCACAGGAGCATCGTGCGACTGGAGCCCGCTTTGACTGGCTGTCCGGGTTGTCTCTATGCCGGTGAATTATATATTAGGACGTCAGAGCCTCGCTGGATTTATCTGCCGACTGCGAAGTGTTGATTAATTCAACCCCCTTGTACGCCCGCTCCAGAAACGTGTATTTCCGAATACGCCATCCAGTGTCGGCTACCGGTTATCCAGGCTTCCATCGATTTTGATTCCCCAATGGCAACCACCGCACGGAAACGCACCGCTAAGAGATTACCTATTTCAAGATAATATTTTGGATGAAAAATAATGGGAACGAAATTTGAACCGGCTGACCCGATTTACACCTCCCATATCCCATTCGTGCTTGCGCAATGACCGGCGATCCGGTTGCACTCTGGTCGATTGGTTGATTTAATGTAATGTATAGCGGAAAGAGGATGGCGAACGGAATTCCCTCGATCGTTCGCGTTTCGCGTACAGCTAACGGAACGAGGGCAAAATACATCTGGGTTTGTTTACGCTCGATTTACGTGAAGATAACTCTTATCATCAGTATTGTGGTAAACAACTAAAAAAAATTGGAGTATCAGACAAATGTCTACAGCGGGACGTTCGAAGGTTCCGGAACAAATGGGATGAGAAAACCGCGAGTCGGAACTTGCTCGTCTTACTTGTTTAGGCTTATTTCACTATCACTATAAACTTTTTTTTCTATAGTTTGCAATTACAGTTTTATTTACTTTTATAGTTTAAAGTTTCAAATATAGTTCAATAGTAGCCTTTCTTGGGCAGCGTCCGAGTGCTCTGAGATGTTGCTTCCTGTCGTGCATGGCTCAATGCATCAGACTGTGGCTTTGATTTCCATATGGTAAACAGTTAAAAAAGAAAATTGGAGTGTCAGACTAATGTCTATAGCGGGACGTTCGAATTTTCCGGACCAAATGTGATGAGAAAACCGCGAGTCGGAACTTGCTCATCTTACTTGTTTAGGCTTATTTCACTGTAACTCTAAAGTATTTTTTCTATAGTTTGCAATTACAGTTTCATTTACTTTTGTAGTTTAAAGTTTCAAAAATAGTTCAATAGCAGCATTTCTTGGGCAGCGTCCGAGTGCTCTGAGATGTTGCTTCCTGTCGTGCATGGCTCAATGCATCAGCCTGTGGCTTCTCGCCCCCAGCCTGCTAATCGATTTTCATTTCCATGTGGTAAACAGTTAAAAAAGAATATTTGAGTGTCAGACAAATGTCTATAGCGGGACGTTTGAAGGTTCCGGACCAAATGTGATGAGAAAACCGTGAGTCGGAACATGCTCGTCTTACTTGTTTAGGCTTATTTCACTGTAACTCTAAAGTATTTTTTCTATGGTTCGTAATCACACCCAGAAAAATAATTTATTTGACGGCTACCGTTTATTTAGTATATTTATTTATTTGATTTAAATAACTATTAAACTATTATCTATTAAAACTATTAAACTATTAACTATTTAAATAACTATATTTATGAATATTTATTTATATCAAATAAATATTTTACTTAAACCAAATAAACGGTGACCGTCAAAAAAATTTTTTTCTGGGTGTACAGTTTTATGTGCTTTTACAGTTTTTAAACTTTAAAAAATAGTTCAATAGCAGCATTTCTTGGGCACGGTCCGAGTGCTCTGAGATGTTGCTTCCTGTCGTGCATGGCTCAATGCATCAGACTGTGGCTTCTCGCCCCCAGCCTGCTAATCGATTTCCATTTTCCGTTACTGCGGAAACTACCGCCGACTCGCCCTGCACTTTCCCATTTGCTTGATCTCTCGCCCGCTAAAGATTTTCGTTCTAATTTGCTTTTATGCACCGAGGAAACAAGACCATTTCTCCCGGTGCTAATATACTTTTAGTCCGAGTGGTCCGACGGAGGGGAGTTATCAAAAGGACAAGTGAGAAAGGATTCGCCATCCGCGATCTCAACAATCTTAGTCATCTAATGGGCCAGTAATTCAGGGCCCCTTCTTATCCCCTGTCAAAGGCTCGTGCGGCTCTCCAGGGAGGATCGCTTTGCCAGACCTGAGAGACGTGAATTCGTTTCGGTTCGCCTTACCGAATAAGACAGAAGAAAACGAACCAAGGATAAAGGGGCGCACCCTGGGAGCGGGTAGTTTCGTCCCTTTTACCACCATCCACTCCCGCTCGGTAAGCGTCTCCACTCTTTATCGTTCGTTCGGTTTCTTTTTCTTTTTATCTCGCATCATTCCACGTTATCCTTCAATAGCTCTTCCTCGTCCCCTCCACCATCCGCGGCCCTCGTCCAGTTCATCGGCATCCGGCCCGGGTAAGACGTTTTTTTTAACCTCCCTTCCGCGTTTCGTTCTCGCGCTCATCCTCTTCCACTCGGTGAGATTCAAATCTCGCCGATTGACTCCGGGACCACTTTGGCTCCCGAGGAAAACCCCAGATCTCACCCAAGCCATTCGGCACGAGTATGACGTTGGTCGGGCCGATCAGCCGCGGCGGGATTGCCCGATAGCGACGGTTGGGAAGCCGACCGAGCTCAGAGATAAACACTCGGACTTATCGCGGGGTTGCATTCGTAAATGGTATTCGCAGATTTCACGCGCTCGTTATCGCCGGATCGGCGGAATCGCGGTGCTTCTCTCGTCGATGTACATCCAGAGGATGAGCGAAGCGGAAGCGCGCACTCGGCCCGATGAGCTCCCGAAGACAACGGAGCAAAAGAAAACAAGCAACGCCGGCGAGCCGGCAGCTGGATGATCCGCCGCGGGAGCGAAAGCTCTTCCCAGACGAGTACAGAAGCCCGGCATGAGGAACCGAGATACGTTCGCCTAACGAGCCCATCAACCGAACGAAGCCGGGCTTCTTTCCACCGCGAGATAAGAAGCAGCACCCTTGGTCATTGGGCATCTGGAGGCGAACTGGGAAGAAAAAAAAATGCCCACCAACACACCCCCGAAGACCCCGCCGGATAGAAAGGGAAGACCGAGGGTCTGCCCCCGGAGAGATAAAAGACTCTGGGGGATTATGAGAACTTCCGGTGGTGATCCCTGCTTCGTTGCACTGCGACTTATTCTTTTTTTCGTTCCTCTCTTTTCTCTTATTCTCTCCTCCCCACTTCCATTTCTCAAGGCCTCTTCGGGGTTCAATTGGATTCGTAAGTCAGCCGCGATAAATTGGCTCGGGATCTTTTTTTTTTGCTTCAATTTAATTACAAGTTGGAGACGAGTGATTGACAAAGGCGTCGAGGAGCACGAGAAGCTTTCTCACGGGAGGTCGCGGGACGGGAACTCAGTTTCGAAGGATAATGTTTACCATCGCGGGGGAAAAGACGGTTGGAAAATCTGTGAAGCCACGAGAGTTCGGACGATCTTCGCTTCGCTGGAGCCGCTCGAGTAATACCACGCGGCCACCCTTAAACTCGCTCACCTAAGTTGTCTGTTTTCGCAGGTGTTTACGAATGGGCTTTGGAATTGTTATGAAAACGATGACGTGGATGAGGGGTTAAATCGGTCGCGCCTCTTTCTCCTCGTACCTCGCAGTCGTTAACCGCGGAAAGGTACGCAGAATTGGCTCGGCCAAATTATTCACAAAGTGGCGCGCCGGACTTGTTCGAGAATTCGTTCGCGAAGGGAACTTCGCGTTCCTCCGCTTTCGGCGTCCACTTCGCGCTTAGAACTTATGAATGAAACCGAACAGGTCGGCTGGATTGGGTGTCCACCGCTGATTGGATATCAAA
>JAPYZD010001585.1:0-22128 GCA_030522725.1 Ichneumoninae sp. B BG-2022a
AAAAAAAAAAAAAAAAAAACAATCATCGCTACCAAAAACAAGTTTCTCGTCATCGATATCCGCTTCGACCCGCAGAGGTCATCGACCCCCGCCCTTTCCCGCCGCCGCCCGAAGCCCAGTGACTTCACCGCCCGGAAAAGCTCCGCGACTTCCTCCCAAAAAGAAGAACACGAAAAAAAACCTCCCATTCGAGCAGCATCGCTGTTGCGCCCGTCAAAATCTCCGCGCTGCAGTGGAAGAGTTCGAAAGTCACCGGTGTGCCAACGAGCGCCGCAGCGCGAGATTCCCTCGGCCACCCCCACATCCCTCTCGGTGCCGCGTGTGTGAGCGCGTGAGTGTGAAGCGAGTGTGACGGCGGATGAAAGGGGGAGGGGGGCGTCGCAGCACGTGGGACGGCGCCGGGGTGGTTCGTGCCCGGCTGTGTGAATAGATGTGAAGATACACCTCGGCTAAGGTACATAGGAAATGCCTACGTGTTCACTTGCGCAAGGGAAACTGGCCGGCGTTGCTCCATGCCCCTCTATTTCATCCCTCTCCGTTCTCATCCTGCAACCCTCTTTAACCACTCGAGCCCTCTCGCTTTCGTCCGGCGCCCACATGCGCCCTCCCATCCGGGCGCCGCACCGGCCCCGCGCCCCGCCATCGGCTAACACCGGACCACCCCCGGCTCGGACTTTCGCAGCCCGAACCGAACGCGCCACCCTCTCTGCCACGTCCGCGCCAGAAAATTAATGTCCCCTGCAATCCATGTATAATGCATTCGCGTTTCGTTCGGCCACCGTACGAACAAACGAACGCACGGTTAGAAAATTTACGTCCTGCGTCTCCCATCGGCCGGTCACCGGCGCAAGCGGTTGTTCTCTGCGTCTCTACGCCGAGGCACCAGAAACTGCATTTTCACCCGGCGAGTCGCGAGAACGCCGGGACAGACACCCGGTTGCGCGCCCGACGACGAAATGCAATCGAGCGAGGAACTCGCGAGGATCGTATCTTCGGGTTGAATCCCTAATTTTTCGACCGGAAGTGAAGGAGATCCGGTAGGTCGTCATTCGCGGTTTTGGAATCTAATTTTTCGATCGGAAGTGAAGTATTTCCGGTACGATGTCACTTCCGGTTTGGAAATCTAATTTTTCGACCGGAAGTGAAGAACATCCGCTACGACGTCACTTCCAGTTTGAAAATCTAATTTTTCGATCGAAGTGAACTGTTATTATAACTATTATTTATTGAACCTAAGGCTCTAGGACTACGTCCCTTGAGAAACGACATCAAAATACACTGCAAAAAAAATTTGAAGGTTTAATGTAAAAACTGGTACATTAAATTGAATGTACAATTGTGATAAAAAATGAATATACTTTTTCATTGAATTTAAAGTAAATTGTAAAAAAAAAAGTATTTCCAATGTTTCACTGAACATTCATTTTTCATAATAATTATCCATTAAACATAATGTACCAGTATTTGCATAAAAACTTCCGGTCCGGTACATCAAATTCCATATGAATTTTTTCTCCAATGTACACGAAGCCACATTCAAGAGGCAATTGGAGGAAAAACACGAGCATCTTAAATAGAGTCCTAATAATAATAATTCATTTTTTTCATAGCGCTGAAAAAAAAAAAAAACTGATCACGAGCATCCCCGACCTTGTTTACGGTAATAAAAAATGTACGTCCTGCGTCCCCCATTCCCCGCATAAGACGAAGCGCGGCCGCTCCCTCGGTCCCTGTCCGAGGTTCCAGAAGCGGCATTTCCACCCGCAAGTCGCGAGAACGCCAGGACGGATGCCCGGTAGCGCGCCCGACGACGAAATGGAGTCGAGCGAGTTCCTCGCTCGGACCGTATCTTCGGACCGTCCAATACCAAAGTCTGACCGTCCCCCCGCCCCCCCCCCCCCCCCCCCCCCACCCCCCCCCCCCCCCCCCCCCCCCCCCCCGCCCACGCCCACCCCCCGCCCGCCCCCCCCCCCCCCCCCCCCCCCCATTGAAGTCCGGCATCCTCGACGGCCACTTCATTCCTGCAGACCGGCGAAACTGCGCGCCGCAGTCCGAGGCCGGCGTCATCCAAATTCCGTGGAAAATCATTAAATTGTTACGCACTCTCACGCACACCGAGCCGAGTGGCGCTTCGTGCGTAGTCATCCAAGCTATTTCCAAGCCCAACCCTCCCGAGCGGGGCTCGCCGTGCCGTTTCATGATTTTCATCCGGTTTTCGCGTCGAGGGGGACTCCGGAGCGCATACTTCGCGCTCCCCAACGAGAGCCCCCCAGTCGTGATGCCCCGCGTCCGGAGCGCGCATTCTGTGCACGGCGCGTTATAGCCGAGCCGGGTTTATAACTCTCTATTTTTCGCGCGCGCGGGCGAGCGCGGAGCGGGGGATTTTGCAGGGTGCAACGCACACCTCGCGCATTCAAATGCGTCGCCCGGGAGTCTGGCGATTCGTTGCACCGGCTACGTGCAACGAACCCCCCCTTTTCCTCTCACCCTTTCGGATGCAACGCTGTTTCGGTGAATCCATGTGGATTGGCCGAGTTTCGCGGATTTTGAAAAAAAATACAAAAAATACAAAAAAATTATGAATAAATAAATGAAAAATCGGTATCGCTGGTCGGAAGCGATTCGGGATGGAGGGTTTAACGAGATTTGGGGATATTGAGAGACGGAACGAGATATTGAGGATCGAGGGATTTGTGCGGCGGGTTTTAGGCCTTTTTTTTTTGCTTTTGATCCCCGAATAAGACTTAATTGACGTGTCACCGCCGGTCTCTTTTCGGCGACGGGCCGGCTGAGCCCCCCCCCCCCCCGCCCGCCCCCCTTCTCGCCCGCCCCGGGGGACCGTTACCCCTCCCTTTTTTGTTTTGTTTTTTTTTAGACACTGATCCGTTGAAACAGAATTCGCCGCGATGTTTCGGCGCGAATAAAAAGGTGTAAACCGAAAACTGGTTTAACAAAAGAATACGCGGAGAGTCGCGCGCGCACTCTCCTCGAGCCCTCGGGGCTCGAGCGCGTATCGGGCCGGGCAGGTGAAGAGCTTCCCGCTCTTCGCTTTATTTCATCCCTGAGAATCTCGAAGCAAAGAAACGTAGTACTCGGAAACAATAACAAAAATTGCAGCAGTGACAACAGTTATAACGGTTTATAACAATTAATAACAGTTAATGATAGTTAATAACAGTTAATAACAGTTAATAACAGTTAATAACAGTTAATAACAGTTAATAACAGTTAATAACAGTTAATAACAGTTAATAATATTTTATAACAGTTATAACAATTATAACAGTAATAACTTGATGAACAATTTTTCGAATTTCTATCCTTTGCAGCGATAAAATAGTCCCACTTTTTAAGTTCCTATGATTAGCATCAACAATAAAAAAAAACTTTTAAAAAATCAAAGAGTCTTCATGGCCAATTTTTTGCGAAAACTCTAGAATCGAACATTCAGTAAACTACCGAAATCACGTTCTGTTTTACGATCAGATGTTTATTTTCTTTTTAAGAGCACTGATTCTTTCATTTGATTCATGACTTCATTATCGCTGCGAAGAATCTTTAGAAACAACTGAATTTTTAAATAAAAAAGCCAAGTCGTTGATTTTCAAAACAAAAAAAAAACCTCAACGAATATCATACATGACACGCATAATCTTCTCCGAATCCCACTCGACGTTCGACCCTCCGTCACCCGAGTCTTACAACTCCAGATGAGCCGCCCTACGTAGCGCTGAGTTCATTGAACTCTCCCCGCAAAGTCCATCCTTCCCGGCCACCGCGGCATTCCCCGATTTCCCCAAAGTCCGTAAAATCGGCTCAACGAAGTTGCGTAAATCCTCATCAAGATTCCCTGACAAAAAGGACATCGGGACAAAGAAGCCTTCGTGACAACGACAGCCCAATTATGATCCAAATTCGTCCCAAAGTGGCGCAACGTTCACCAAAACGAGGTCAACGACCCACCCGAAACTCTTCCCGTGCATCTTCCCCAATGTCCGATACACAAAACCGAACGAAGTCCTCGCTCACTCCGGAGCCGAATCAGCCCCGTTCACTGCGACCCGGACTCATTGAGCCACATCGTCAGCTTCCGATCTTATTAGCATGATTCCCTCGTTTAATTGTTTAACCATTATAAATAAATGTAATTTACTCCACAACTCGGCCTAGTGGACATTTCGCATGGATATTTGAAGGGGGTGCTTGACTTTGCCCAACCGTCCTCTCCGACCCCCACCCCCCCCCCCCTTTTGTAGAGAGACCACTCTGGCATGGCGTTACAGGCAAAACCGTGGGCTGCAGCATGGTTACGAGGCATGCATACAATTTCTCTCTATCCGTCTCACTCCTCAGCCCCAGCGTTTCGTTCCGAAGCCCCCTTCACCCTCTTCCGGGAGGAAGAGGAGGGCGGTGGAGGGGGAATTTCCCAGCGAACTCTAACTATGTACATAGGCAAGAGCGTTACTGCTGGCGTTGCAGCAACGCCAGCGTTTCACGCATGCATGGAAATCATTAAAATAAAATGGCCGATAACGAATGACTGTTGCAAACTGCAACGGGGGGGTTGCGGAGAGGGGGGGAGCGGGGGAGCCTCGAACAACGAGCGACGGCCATCTTGGTACCACGTGACCGTCATCCGGGCAACCACGCCACGCCCATTTAATGATTTCTACCCCCCTGAGTCTCTCGCACTACGTGCGAAATTTCGTCCTCCCTGGTCTGTGGTCTCTCGTGAGAACGACGGGGGGGGGAGGGGGGAAGAGGTGCGTTCGTGTGTTAAAGCCCCGAAACACGTGGATGTGTCCGTGACGGCGCATACGCGGCGTACAGTCATCGTCAGTAGTATCCCGGCTATGAGAATTCTCGAGCGGAGGCCGATGGCGAAAAACCTCTCGAACTACCCCTATATATATTATTGAGCGCCGCGAGGCCGGATAACCGGCGAGCGGGCGAGAATTTAAGGGAGCGCATTTCGAAATCATCGAGTCAGTGGAATTCGTTTAATTGGCCATAGGCCGCGGGGCTTCTGGGCGATGATCGCGGAAAATTGATGGAAGAGATGGGGGGGGGAAGGGTGGGGGATTATTACCTTCGGAAGGAATTTCGCGCAACGATTTAATGACTTTTGGGGCCGCGTTTCGAGAATCGAAACCCGGACGAAATTGTCGACATTTCGATGGTTGCGCGGCAGGTATTCGATGAGGTTCGCTGGGATTTAAAAAAACATTGGGCGCTCGGTCGGTCGGGGATGATCTCGAAACGAGGGAATTCGAGGAATTTCTTTATTGGCGTTTCGTTCATGAGAGCAATGACTCGATGGGGCATTTTGGGTGGGTAAGTTTTGGGAAAAATATTTTGATGGAATTTGGCGAACGGGGTATGAGAATATTGGGCTTTTTTTTTTTTCTTTTGGTCCCCATGTTTGTTTTCGTTCAACCATATTTTTTTTTACGCGTTGGAGTGGTTGAGAGTGGAAAAAAATCTCTTGAATCGTCGATGGGACGCGTTTCGCGTGGAAAAAACTGCATGTGGCGTTTGTCGAAAAATGCGTATCAAATTGTTTGCTCGACATATTAACTTCACAAAAATGTCGTATGTAATAAATTCTTAGGATCTTAATGCCGTTTTTCCAAAATGAAAATGATTTGATGGAAGATTTTGAATACCGGAAGTTGTAAAACAAAATTTATAGAATTTGGCGAACAGAGTTTGCGAATATAGAAATTTTTTTCGACCGGAATGTTTGTTCTCGTATAACCATTTTATTTTTAGTCTTTGGAGATATTCAGAGTAGACGGAAACAAAATTCCTTGAAACTCGTCGAAGGACCGAGTCTCACATGGAAAAAAACTGCACGTGACGTATATCGAGAAATGTATAGCAAGTTATATGTGCGACATATTAACGATATGAATGATTCGATGTAAAATTTTAGATACCGTTAGTTTTTAGAAAAAATTGTAATAATTGTTTGTGAATAATGGGCATTTTTTTTTTGAGCCGCGATGTTTGTCTTCGCGTATCAATTTTTTTATCGTTACATTGGAGTGATCGAGAATGGATAGAAAAAAAATCCCTTAAAGTTCGTCAAAGGGACACGTTTTAGATGAAAAAAAAATCGAAAAATGTATAGCATGTTGTGTGCTCGACATATCAACCACACAAAAATGTCGAATTTAATCTATTCCTAGGGTCTCAAGATCCTTCCACAAGGAAGTCGTCGATCGCACTCGAGCGACCGGTAAAATCGACCGATCCGTGAGGGTTCAACGACCCGCGCACGAAAATCTGGCGCCCTCCGCAGAGGCCAAGTCGTTTTTCATTCCGTCCAGGTTGACCCAAGCGGGATGACGGAGGGTCCGATGATGCGGCAACCCGCGATCGGCCAACGAACTTTCTGAGGAACGTGAGAAGGAACGAAAAGAAGAGGGGAAAAAAAATAACAAAAAAAATTGGGTATCGCTCGTGAAAGAAAGTGAACGGTTGGCCACCGATTAAAGTGGTGCGCGGGTGGATTTCCGACACATGTTGCCCTATCGCCCCCCCCCCCCCCCCCCCCGTCCCTCTCCTTCGCCCTTCCACCTGCAACTACCTACAAACTTTTTTACTACTTCATGATTTTTTTATAATTTTTTTTTTAAACCCTCGTTATCCTTTTCGGTGTTTTTTTTACTCCCGTTCTTATTTCGTTCCGTAAATGATGCATCCAGCCTCGGATAGAGCTCGCCCGGTTTTCGATGGGTTTCCGGGGGCGAGAGAGAGAGATACGCGGGGGAGGATATGCTGATGGCGATAGCCATATCGAGGGAGCGAGGTCATCGACCGTGTGCGGGGCTGCGCTAACCCTTTCCCTTTACCTGATATATCCTTTCCAACACCGTGCAGCGGTTTCCTCGTAACAGGCCCCTCCCCGGCCCCCGGGACGTTGAACCTTCAATTTTCATGGGTCATCGGTGCACGCGTGTTGTTTTTTTTTATTTATAATTTTTTTTGTTTTTTTTTTGCTCACTTCCTTTCCCTCTCGATACGGAGAAGGTGGGAGGTGTTATTTTTCGGGCACTTGCAATTTGTGGCCCGGAGGGCGATGAACTCTCGACTTTACGGGGTTCGTGCTGCGCTTCCGCTAAGAGGGATCGAGTCGAGAGAAAAATTGACGAGTCTCGATCCTCGATGGATTTTGCTTTTCCGGTTCATTATTATTGGCGCAGAGAGTGTTCGATTGATGGACTGGGTTTCATGATGGAAATTTTATGGCTTTGGAGTTGACCTTAAGAGTGTGAAAAATAAATATTTCGTTACGTCATCGTTTTTTTATTTTTTTTGTCGTAATCGATTTCAATTTCGTTTTATATTTAGCAGGGAATAATCCTATGTATAGAATTGTTCTCGTTTAATATAGAATATTCGTTTTCTCTCATATGGATGCAATGGATCCGGTTCGGCAGTCGGTCAGATGGAGGGATCGGTAAAAAAAAAAAAAATAATGATTTTTCAATTGACGTCCTCAAAGGGATGCGAAAAATAAAAATCGTTGGTTGAAATACCATTGTGATCGGAGGCGATGACCGGTGTTCGGTCATCTTTTTTTTATCTTATTGTTATTGGTAATAATAAATGTCGTTTTATATTTGGCAGAACATACTCGTATATGTAAAATTCTTCGCATTTAATATAGAATATTCATTCTTTCCCATATCGATGGTTAAAAGAATGAAAATTCGATGATTTTGAAATTTACTTCCTTAAGGGCGCGAAAAATAAAAATTTGTCACGAAAATTCGAGTTCCATCAGGAGCGACGAACTGGCCTTCGATCATCTTTTTTTTGTTGGTAATATTCAATTTCGTTTCATATTTTTCAGAATATACTCATATATACAGAATTGTTCTCGTTCAATACAGAATATCCGTTTCCTCTCATATCGATTGTTAAAAAAATAAAAATTTGATTATTTTGAAATTGACTTCCTTAAGGGAGCAAAATAAAAAATTAGTTTCCAAAATCCGAATTCCATCAGGAGCGACGAACGGGTCTTCGATCATCTTTTTTTTATTATACTTTTTGGTAATAATCAATTTCGTTTTATATTTGTCAGCCCATACACGTATATATAGAGTCGTTCTCGTTTAATATAGAATATTCGTTTCCTCTCATATCGATGCGATCGATCCGGTTCGGCAGTCAGTCCGAGCGGAGGGGTTGTGCAGCAGCGGGTTCGATGATTGAGGGCAAAAATGATTGCCCCTCTCGCCTCCCCTCCCCCCAATTTCCCGCCGCTCGGCAACAAAATTCGCGAAATAAAAAAAAACGACGCAAACTCTGTCGCATCCTGTCGCATTCAATGGGAAAATAAAAGCCCGATCCAGTTGTCATGTCTTTCGGAATGTGAACGCGTAAAACAAATTAATCGTCATATAGTCGACTATCGGTGAAACAAATGTTTCCTGTCGTTCTCCAACGAGCATTCCCCCCTCCCCCCAAAAAAAAAAAATACGATAAAGAACCACCCTTTACCCCCAAACAAAAAAAAAAAAAAAAGTGGGAAGGACAACGATAATCCAGATCGTAAAAGAAACAGTGTCGTCGCGCCACTTCGGGCTTTTTACGTCAAAGAAGCCCGATAAATAATAAACTTCGGGGCGAAGGGAAGTTCGCGTCTGACGAAACGTCGCCGTTGCGCAACGTTGCCCTTAAACAATAAAAAATGGGAGCCTCGGAAGAAGATACAGCGTGCGAATTGACCGAGAGGGGGGGAAGACGCATTTCGCATCGCCCCATTAAAACGAGCCTTAAGATCGTTACGCTCTTAATATCGTTATTCCCACTCCGGTTCTCGCCGCGCCGTAAGACCGGCGGTAAAAACAACATATAAATATCTGTAACGATCATTGTCATCAAGCCCGAGAGGCCAGCACCGAATACGCGGGGATTCCCACCACTTAAGGTAGTCCTTGCGAGTTGTGCTCGCTTCGCATAAGTTTCGGAGAAACGAGAGGGAATTCCAAATGTTTCTCGATGTTATAAAAATCTGAAAAAAATCGAGCGTATCAAAGATGCTGAAAAGATTCATGTTGCATAATAATAATTCCAAAATGTTATTAACAAATTTATGAAAAATACAATTCTTCAAAAAATCTCCCGGAAACATAACTTGATTTTTCGATAAAAATTGTTCGTTAATTTTTCTGAATATGTATGAATTTTTTCAGATTTTTCATCCACTTTGAATTTTGTGCCCTTCTATACGTTTTTCCCATATAAAAACAAGTTCAAAATTAATTTAAAAATCTGAAAAATTCATACGTATTCAGAAGAGTGAAACACTTTCATAAAAAAGAGTTAGATTTCCGGGAGACTCGTTGAGCAATTTTATTTTTCATCAATTTTTGAATAACAATTTTTGGATTATTATTATGCGAAAATTAATCTTTTCGGCACCCTTAAAGGGCTTAATTTTTTTCAGATTTTTATACCATCCAGAAGTGTTTGCAGTTCGCTGAAACTTATGCGAAGTGAACACTATTCGGACTACCTTAACGGGCGTTTCGTCGGGTCTTTCTTCTGCCTTCTTTCCTCTTACTCCTTCACTTTTTTACTCGTAAAATAACGCTGTACGAGGTACACTCGGGTCATTAGGCAGGAACGGGCGCTCGCTCTCTCCCCGTTTCATCCAGGGCGTCCACTCGCGCCCGCTTCGTCCACTCCTTCCTCGGAACCAACCCCTTCCAGCCTCTCGAAAGGGGTAAAAATTAATGTCTCAGAATGAATGTTCCCGCGAGGCGAGCGACGGAGACGGAGAAAACTCCGCGGAAAGAGCTTTCGCGACGACGACGAGGGAGGAAACTGTCCGACGCTAAATTTTTATCATTTCCACTCACGTATCATTTGTCTCGAACGAGCGAGCCAGTCGTCCTCGAGCTCCGAACAAATTCCGTGGTTTTTGCATTTTTTTTTTTTTTTTTAATTCCTGGTTATTTCGAGCCTGGGAATGTCTAACCATCTGAGAGAGCGTAGTTACGTCGACGGTGCGTAATTGAATTTGATGTCGCTTATGGGACCGAAGGACGCACGTGTGCTCGAGTGACCTAGACGGTTTGGGTTTCGTAGCCTGCGATCGCCGAACTATTCGCAATATCGACGCGGCACCTCAATATACACGCTGCCGACATTCCGACGTATCGATTTCGCTACAAAGAAGCCGAGGTATATTCATTTTTTGGGAAATGACGCGGCGTCGAAGACCGTCCGTCTGTCAATCGAAACAAATGTTTATTATAAAGCGTAATTACGACAAAAAATTACAGTAATAGAAGAAATTATTTCAGCGGTTGGTCCGAGTTTGGATTATTTTTGGAGCCGAATTTGCGGTCAGAACTTCGAAGGAACGCGGCTTTTTGGCGCTTGCGGAAAACTAAACTAAAAGGCAAATTCACTTGCGGGCAGCAAACGAATTTGAACAAGAGAATGTTAAAATTTATGTTAAAATTTGTTTAAAATCGTAATTTGTTTAAAATCGTATTAGATAAAATTCTGAAAAAATTCGTACGTATTCAGAAAAATTAACAAATCATTTTCGTAATAAAAAAAATGGTTGCCGGGTAATTTGTTGCACAATTTTTTTTTTCAGTAATTTGTTATGACTATTCTGAAATTATTATTATGCACAAGCAATCTTTTCAGCACCTTTTATATTCTAGAATTTTTTTAGATTTTTTTCTTATCGAGAAGTGTTTGTAATCTTTGTCTTTTTTCTCTCGAACTTAGGCGGCGTCAGTCATTGTGCTAGTGCTACCTTAACGGGCCGAGAAGTCTCGTGCACGGTAGGCCGAAGTCGCAGAGAACCGCGCGAATGCGCTCGGAGGAACGCACACGCGAGGAGAGGAGCTAAAGTTGTAAAGTGCGGCAAGAGCAGGAGCGGGCAAGCAAACACGCGGTGGCTCGTATGCCGTATGGCGTCTTGACTCCCACACGTGCCTGTCCTCCTTCCGCACTTTGGGCAGGCGGCAAAGACGGAGAGAGCGGGGGAGGGGGGAGGGAGAGTGAGATTCGCAGCGACGTCGTAGAAAGTTACTAGATGGAAATCTATATCTTATTTTATGACCGTGCTCAATATTCCAAAGCTGCGGGCTTCATGCTTCGCTGACTTTGATAAAAAGGTCACGTAGATGCGATGGTGGGGGATTTTTTTTTTCTTAAGCGTGGTAGGGGTTTAACGAATTAATGGGTGGAAGCAAAAATGGGGGAAAAAAAGTTGCTTCGTGTCACCGAAGATGCGAAGCTAAAGAATCTCTCACAGACAAGACACTCATTTTTTTTTCTCGATCTAAAGAAGTTAGAAAGTGACTAGATTTTTTTAGGGATTTTTAAAAGACGTTACGTTAGTTTGCTTTCGTGAAAACGGAGATCGATGCACCCGATATTCCGGACAATCAACCCCGAGTAAAGAATGTATCTATATTTACAATATGAGAAGGTCGAAATAATAATGAAAAAAAAAAATCACCAGATGCTTTTTTTATCGATTCCTACTGTTCGAATCAATATTCACTGAATAACAAAATCTTTATATTTCAGTCTTTCTTTCATAAAAACGTAAGATAAACTCACCTATTTTTCCTTCAATGCGAGCCCGAATAAAGAGAATCCATATTTGTGGTTTAAGGAGGTTACAAAAAGTCACTAGAAACGTCTTTTTTTTCAATTCCCAATATTCAAATCAATGTCCATTTATAAATAATCCTTACAGTTCAGTTAGCTTTCACAAAAAACGGAACGGCGAGTCACCCACTTTGTTAATTTATTCAAAGAGCCCAAGTGCCGAATGAGGAGAATCGATATCGTGTAGAGAGGTTTTAAAATAAAAGCCACTAGGACCTTCCTTATCCCTTTGCGCTAAGTCGACCCGATCAAAAAAAAGTCCTACAACCGTTAAAACAACTCTCCTATCAAGAAACGATCCTAGTAAATTCCTTAAGATCCCACAAGCGCGAGGCAATATTTGCATATTAGATTGTAGCGGAGAGTCTCGCATTCGATATCGCTAACCTACTGACCGGTTCTCTCTCTCTCGGTGTCGCCTGCGAAACGCGGCCATCGTCGCTGGACCCGCGCGCTCATACACGAGGAAAGATAAGGTGGAACAAAAATTTATCGCAAAATAGACGAGAAACAAAGAAACAAAAAGAGCCCTTAAACCGAACGCGAAGAAATGAAGAAACCTCGACTGTTGCGGCGATCGGAAGGTTTTCGCGGCGCTCCGGGTGTTCGAGCCACATCGGGCAGCCATTTCTATACAATAATGTATACATAGGCACGGGCGTATGAATCCAAGCGGATGTTCGAGCGTCACGCTTGAAGAAAAATTATATCATTTCGTGGGATCTCAGTTATGCTATGACTGCCGGCGAACCACGTGACACGCAACTCCTCAAAGATGGCGGCTCGCGTGTGTAACCTCCGGCGCAATGCACAACCTCACCCGCGGACCATATCGCGCCAAACTAAAACGACACTCTGATTCACAATTTCTCGACGTTATGAAACGAAAAAAAATGCTTTTGGATTGGAAACGAATAAATGCGAACGTGATGAAAATTCGAGGTGGGACAAAGAAATATTTTAATGGCGGGTTAAAGTGAGTTTCGAGTTCGGCACGAATTTGAGTTTGAAAGACGAAAGAGACGAATCAAGAAAATGTATCTGAAATTAATGTATATATATGTTTTTTGAGGACCCGAAGATCGTTGCCTCGGGGTTGTGAAGGGGACGAAAACGAAGAAGAGGAGGGAAGGGTGTCGCGCGGGTGTCGGGCCGAAAGGGTTGAAACTAAGTCAGTAATGCTAAGTCTGGACCGGAGACGTGGAAAGGGGGAGTTTGAAGCTTGGGGAGAATCTCCTTCGAGTTGTGTAACCTCTAACCAATGCTCTTGCGAAACACACAAGACAGCTTCCTCTTTAAAGGAGTTACGGAGAACTTAAAGACGATGGTTAATCTCTTGCAACAATTCACGTTACTAAAGTTAATGAATTTTGCAGCCAGGTTTTCTTCTGTAGCCGCTGGATAAATCAATGATTTTTTTCAAACTACCTCAAAGCAATATTTTTTTTTTACTATGCTCAAACTCAGAGTTCTTTTTCTAGGGACTATAAAAAAAGTAACTAGATATATTCTGGATAGGTTTCTAATGGGCAATTTTCGAACCAATCGAATAATAAAAAAGTGTGTGAAAATTTGTTTTTAATAATTCACGGATCGACCTTAAGGGCTGGTTTATTCGATTCGGCACACACTGAGAAAAAAATTGTTGCGTGAACCAAAGTGCGTTCATCTGCGTTCAAAGGCGTTATTTAGTTGGTACAATAAAACATTTGGTTTGAATCGAAATATTTTGAATCGACTGAAGGGAATAATCGGTCAAATAGAAGAATTGTTTAGTTGACCCAAATATCAACTTTGAACGTATGTGACCGCGAATGTGGTTAATCCAACACCTTTTTTTCTCAGTGCAGAAAAGAAAATAATGAGACAAATCCCAATAATTTGTTTTATCTGAACGAATGCGATTTCCGATAAGTAATTTTTCTAGAGACTATAAAACAATTAATTAGATCTATTCTGGATAATTTTCAAGTGGGCAATTTTTGAACCGGTCGATTTATAAGAAAGTCTATGTCAAAAAAATTGAAAAAAATTCACGAATCAACCTTAAGGTGTGATTTCGTCGATGGCCCAGAAATGAAAATAATTACACGAAACCGTATCGTCGTTTGGCCTAAAGGACTGCGATTTCCTGTCAAACAGAAATTCACCGTGCGTCAAGGCTTCAATTATAACCGCAATGTTAGATCCTCGGTCTAGTTTCTTCCACCAGAAAACCCTCTCATTATCTCAGCCTCGAAACACCTACGTTACGCGAAGCATCGGATGACGAACCCGAGCGGATAATCAAGCGATTTCTTTGTTCGCCTTACACTCCTCGCTGCCTAGACCGTCCCATGGAAAAACAAAACGTTGCGCAGCTGTCGCGAGATTGAATTAATTACGGCACTGTTGCGCAGATTAATATCGACGATAACCGGTAATAATAGATACAACGAATAAACCGCAGAACTCGCGTTCCAGTGCTCAATGTTAAAAAATCGCATCTACGGAAAGAAATAAAACAAGTACAAAAAAAATTATATAGAAAAGTGAGTTGAAAAAAAAATGAATTTATAGATAGGAAGATAAAAAACTGTGCGTCTGAGTGGGAATTACATGCGATTCTCTTGTGGGCTAGCCGCGTGCGAATTTCGCGTGTGAAGCCTAAATATAAATTTGGCCTGAAGCCACGTTGATAAAGATCGGCCGAACCGCCCTTGATCTCGAAACACCGATCGCTTCCTGAACCCGAAATTTCTTTGTTTCCCCCCAATCGGACGAACGGAACGACGAAATATCGTGAAACATTTTTTAAAAAATTCGATATCGTAAATAAGAAGAGTCGTTCGTTGAATCGAAGTTTTCGCTGCAGTTTTGCGTCTATTGCATTTAGTGGAGGCCCATTGCAGTCTTTTATCTGTGACGAGTAACCGCTGATAAGATAAGAGGGTTGAGCCACCAGCTGCGAGCGAGATGGAGGCCCCGGGGAAATCGGCCGGCGTAAAAGAGACGACGATAGTTTAGATGGTGAGAAAAAAAATTGACACTCTCATGGCAACAATCTGCCGAGGACGAACAGCCGACTGGGATTTGCGGCGCGCTGTGCCTAAGGTCGCGATCGTTCGCGTTATACTTTTCAACGACTTTTCTGCAGTGAGATTTCGAGGATTCAAATATATTCATATTTTAAGCCAAAGTAACTGCGAACTATGGTTTAATTTTTTTTACACTTTGTGGATGCTCGGAGAGACAATGAAAAATTTTCGGATAAATCGGAGAAGCAAAAATGCACAAAAAAATACAGTTTTAACTTTCTGAGAAAACAAAAATTGGCACATGGGAATTCAAACTATATTAGAAAAAAATTATCGAAAAGTACACTAAAAAAGGTACGCTTTATGTACTTTGATATTTTTTATGCAGCAAGGTAAATTGTTTTTCCATTAAAAAAATGGTTTACTAGGGACTTTCGGTATTTATTGTTATTTTCATATCAATACGTTATTGAAAAATCTCTATGGGTTTTTGTTTCGTCCAAGGTCGCGATTGTTCAAGTTGTACTTTGAGACGACTTTTCTGCAATGAGATTTCGAGAATTCAAATAAATTGATATTCTGTGCCAAAGTAACTGCGAATTATCGATTAATAATGTATACACTTTTTGGATGCTCAGAGAGACAGTGTGCAATTTTTTTTATCGGAGGAGCTAAAATGCACGAAAAAAAATTGCCTTAACTATCAAAAAAACTTAAAATCGGCACAAATAAATTTCAAACTATATTAGAAAAAAATTAATCAAAAGGCTACACTTTATGTCCTTTTACTTTTTTCAGCAAGGTCAACAGATTTTCCATTTTTTTAAATTGTGTACAAGTCACTTCCGGGATTGGTATTTTTTTCATATCAATACGTTATTGAACAATCTCGATGAATTTTCGTTTCGTAATCCCTCGGAGGTTGATGAGAAAAAAAAGGAAGAAAAAAACATTTAAATTGGTAGGTTGTGAAATGGAGCATTGTGCATGAAAACGGGGCCAATCGATGGGACGAGGAATGGAGAAAAAAATCCAGGGGATAAGAGAGACCAAAAAAAAGACGAAATAATGAACGAAAGTCGTGAGCGTGGGCGGTTCAAATGTTCACGTGGCTCGGTACGAGGCCTATTCAAATTAACCCTTCGGGAAGTAAAAAATTCGAGGGCTATGGTTAGATGGTATTGGGGATGTGGGCGCGGGGCAGAAGGATTGAGAGAAAATTAGAAGCAATGTGTGTCCCACTATCGGGCACATGTATGCAGATGCCTCGTGACTAGGTCGATTTTATTACTGCTCGCCATAAGGCGCTCTTCATTAGCCTCATTTTTTTTTCCGGACACATGCATAGTTTTTGTCGGACTCGAACGATACAAAAAATTGAATTCAAGACTCTTGCTCAAAAAAAAACAATCGCCAAAATAGTCCCTTTAAAGTTCCTTCCAAATATAGTTTTTTCAATAAGTATTGTTTGTCTTTTTTCATATAAATATTCTTTGTTGAGTTAAAAATATCATTAAAAAATTCGATACTGTGAAAAAAAGAGGGTAAAAAAGATTTTGAAAAATCCTATAAAAATCTGAACGGTCGAGGTTTGTTACGTTCAATTCGCGTTGCCGTAAAAGACCCTTAAAATATTCATACTTCGTTTGACTCTATTTCTTTTTTCTTCTTTTTTTCTTTCATTCGGACGAGGGTGTACGCGCAGTCGGAAAATACTGGAGTGTCACACGAAGGCCAGTGTCGGGGTTTTCCACTTTGTTTAATCTTTAATACCGGCAGCTTGCCATTTGTGTGATAAAAGCTGGCAAAAAGAGGATCTTGAGGTGCCGTCCGACGTTCAACGGGGTAGTCGTCAGCATTTCGCTTTGATTTTTCTCTCGACGTCTGAACCTTCAGTTTGACCGTCCGTTCGTCATGAATTCTTAACCGAGCGAAATTAGCGAATTAAAATTGGAACGGGACCGAGAGCTCGGAGACCGAAACAGCATGTAGACAAAAAGAAAGAGCCGAGAATCGCTGCTTGAAACGTTGAAGGGTTGAAACTACAGGAGAAAACAAATTCCGTCCAATAATCATAATTTCTTCTCTTTTAAAGCTTTTCTTATTTTTTATTTTTTATTTTTTTCTACAAATATTTCAGCACAAGCGCGGAATATTTTTTGGCGTCGTGATTTTTTATTCATGCACCGACCAAGAGGCAATTTTTCTCCGTATTAAGAGAGGAGCCCGTTTCGAGAAGGGGGGTGGAAGGGGTGGATGGCGGAACCGGCTTTAAAATTGTCCGGTCAATTTCGTCGGGAATACGTGACGCCTTTTTCAAGTATCCCCTCTCCCCCCACCCCCCTCCCCCTCCCTCCTGTACAGTTGGCAAAGGGGTGTAAGAGAGCGATCGTGAGAGGGTTGAAAGTACGCGAAACGTTGCGAAACGCTGGAAGCCCTCGGTGGTGCACCTTGATCGAGGGTGTGAACACCGGAACACCGATCATTTTTCTTCCATTCTCGACGGCGTCCAGCCCCTCCAGTTATGAAAACCCCTTTTAGCAATTCATGTATTTTTTATACCGCCCTCCCGGGGATCAATTCGTTAAAAATCATGTTTTAGGGAATATGCACCGTTATACCGAGGTAGAGTTTTTTTTTATTAAAAATATGAAAAACTCTGATATTTTCCAATTCGTTAAAAATGATGTTTGAGGGAATATGCACCGTTATACCGAGGTGGAGTTTTTTTTTTATTAAAAATATGAAAATCTCTGATATTTTTCAATTCGTTAAAAATCTTGTTTCACGAAATATACACCGTTATACTGAGATGCAGTTTTTAATTAAAAATATTAAAAACTCTGATATTTTTATGGTAACATGGGGGAGGATTTTTTTTTTATTTTTTCGATTCCGAACTTGGCTTGCGAGTAATGTAGCATTTTTGACGTTTACATTTATCTCATTTAAAATTTTTTAAATTGAAATCGATGCGCAATGCGTCGACCTCGAATTGTTTTACTGCTCGTTATTGCAGTTTGCCGTCGTACGTAGGGGTAAGTGTAAATTTTCGAAATTCGACTCAACCAAGCGGTGCGGCATTGGGCAGAATCGAAAACCGATTAAACAGCATAGGGTGGTCGCGCGCGGTATTCCCTGCGTTACGTGCAATTCGCCTGCGTCGCCACCAACCCTTCATTAGATTTTGGTCTGGAAATCGAATTTTGCGTACGAAGGGATAACCTTTGGTAGCCCCTGGCAGATGTATGTATAGCGAGATAGAGTTGGAACGTTGTTATCCGGGCTCTGGCCCCGTCCCCTTTCCACCCCTCGTGTCATCCAGTTCTAATCTAACACGTGTAGATGAATCAGCCTCTACTTCGCTATCTGAATTTTTATTCATATTTTTCCCATATTTTCTTCCGTAAAAAATATTTTTTTGTAAATCATAAGGTAACTAGAATGAACGACCTGGTGTCCTTCATGGAAAACTGGAGTACTTCGAAGAGAAAGTCGTATTTTTTAAAAGTTCTTTTTTATTTTTTCGTTTTTCGAAACTATAACAGAAACAAAATCTGCCAATTAATTTTTATCGTATCGCAGCTCCTACTTCTTGATTTTTTTCCCGCAAACTAAGCTGAACAGCTGATCGAAAAATGCCGATAGTAAATACCAGCAATTTTCGAACTGACCGAAAATACCGACTTACAGTACTTAAAAAAAAAAAAATTAATTGTTCCGAAGATCCAGGAATGTCGCTTGAGATAATCCGGTGTCATCTCCACGGGCATAGCCGTTGCGTTAGGGTCGAGTTTTCGCATCGATTGTTCGCACGCATGTGCGTTAACCCAGCGAGAATCCAATAGCACCATCGCGAGCCGGAGAGGATGCGAGCGAGCGTTGGTCGCTTGACCGGCGCACGGGACCCGAAACTTCCCTTCCATTATTGAGCGATAGAACCGATTGAAAAAATTCCCGCGCTTTTTTTCCCGCCGTCGGCAGCGTGGGTGGGGAGCGGAGCGCGCCCATTGGCTCCGCCGGGCGGCCACGCCGCGCGAACGCCTCCCCCACCCCTCGCGCGACACTCCGCGCATGCGCACCCGGCGCGATAGACGAGCGCCGTTCCAACTATCCAATAACTTATTTCTCCACACGCCCGGCTTCGTCCATCTATTGACCGGGCTATCGATATCGCTGGCTGCAACCCACCTAACTATATTATATTCCCACTCTCACGGGGGACATCAAAATCGTTACGCATTGGCAAAACCTTCCGCCCGTTTCCGCAGCCCCGACAACCCGAATGCCCCACCATCTATCAACGAATTTCTGCTAAACGAATTACACGTCCGACCAATGCGAAGCTTCGCTGGGACCTTCGCGCGTTCGACGAGCTCTCCCATTGGTTCCCCTTTTGTTAGCGATATATAACATTTTTTTTTCAAGAACTTTTAGCGGTTATTTTGCGTCGCTGATAATGGCCGTTCAGCTGCACAATCGAAGAGAATTATAGCGTTTGACGGTAGAATTTCCTCGTTATGCGACACCAGAGGGGAATTACCGAATTCGACTGGACCATTTGTCTCGTTTCGCAGTAATTCGCCTATCCGTGCAATTTTCACAAACGGACATCTCCGTATTAATATCGCGCGGGCTTTAATGACTCGTATTAACAGATTGCTCGATACTCGGTACATAAAAAACAAAAAAAATGTTCTTTTGTCACGTTTTCGCGTATGCGAAACGAATTTCGCCGAAACTCGGCTTTGGCGAAAAGCAAAAGAGTGATTTGAGGATTCGCATCGATAATTTGTCGTTTCGAGGATGTTTAAAAATAATTATCCAAATAAATTTGTTTTTCAGACATTTCGCGTCAAAGGCATCGGACAGTTTGAAATTATTCGAAAACGCTCGCTGTGATGGGGCCGTAATTTCCTATTAGCTTCAAATTCGAAGAACGCATCGCTTCAAAGGACCTTATGGAATTCCACTCTGCTTTTCCGCGAACGGGATATTGCTTTAGGTTATTTGTTGGGAAATACCGCGGCTAATGCGTATAATGGCGTATAGTACGTTAACTATGCATTCGACGCGTCGCGTGATCCTAATTGGCGGTATCAATTTGTAAAACTATGGAATTTATTAGTAGAATGTACCATGCATTATTCGTTGTTAATAACTCACGGATTCGAAGCGTATAACGCGCGGTATTAAATTCTATTAAATTGATTTCCTGGCCAACCCAGGTGAGCTTCGCGTATCAAATTTTCGCGGATCATGGGAGAAGAATTGCCTAACGTTTGGCAATCGTACAAATGAGAGGAGAACCACAATTGCCCTATCTGTCCCACATCGAACCACGAATAACACAAATCTCCGAAAAACCAGCCTCAAATTTTGATTTACCTCGCTTATGAATCGGTATACACGCTGGAAAGTTATTCGTTGATTAATCGTTGTTAATCAACGACTCGATTCGAACCGTACAAGGCGCCGTATTAAATCCTATTAAAGTGATTTCACGTATCAAATTTGCACGCTCCATAGGAGACCAACAACCTAATGTTTAGCAATCGCTCAAAGCCGGAAATTACCTATCGTCCTATCTATCCAACCTCAAACCACGAATAACACAAATTTCCAAAAAAAATTCAGCCTCAAATTTTTATTTAACTCGCTTGTGAACCGATCGGGAGGCAAAAATATTGCACCGATCGGTTTACACGCTGGAAAGTTATTCGTTGATTATTCCTTGTTAATAAGTCGTCGATTCGAACGGTACAAGGCGCGGTATTAAATCCTATTAAATTGATTTCCCAGCCGACCCAGGAGAGTTTTGCGTATCGAATTTGGGCAGACCATCGGAAACGAACGACCCAATGTTTAGCAGTCGCTCAAACCAGGAAAAACCACAATCATCATATCTGTCCAACCTCAAACCACTAATAACACAAACTCCCGAAAAACCCGCCTCGAATTTAGCTTCACCTCGCTTATGAACCGATCGGGAGGCAAAAATACTGCACCAATCGGTCTACACGCCGGAAAGTGATTCGTCCATTATTCATTGTTAACACTTCGCGAATTCGAACCGGCGGGTTATTAAATTCTATTAAATTGATTTCGTAGTCTACCTAGGTGAATTTTGGGTATACAAATTGCACGCTTCATAAGAAACAAATAACCTAACGTTTAGCAATCGGGAGGCAAAAACATTTCACCTATCGGTCTACACGCCAGAAAGTTATTCGTCCATTATTCATTGTTAACACTTCGCAAATTCAAACCAGTGGGTTATTAAATTCTATTAAATTGATTTCGTAGTCTACCTAGGTGAGTTTTGGGTATCAAAATTGAACGCTTCATAGGAAACAAACAACCTAACGTTTAGCAATGATTCAAACAAGGCAAGAACCACAATCGTCCTATCAATCCAACCTCAAACCACTAATAACACAAGCTCCCGAAAAACCCGCCTCAAATTTTGCTTCACCTCGCTTACGACCCAATCGGGAGGCAAAAATACTGCACCGATCGGTCTCCACACCGGGACTCTCCGCGTCGAAACAAGTTCGGATTCGATCGCGCCGACTTGACTCTGCGCGGGAACTGTCCGCCTTTCCCTTCGTCACTCCGTCCCGGCCACGACGGCGTTACACTCTGTCTTCGGCTCTCGTCTCTCAGGGTCGTGCTTTGAACTTTGCGACGTGTCAAGGTCGTTGCGCGACGTGTATTTTAAACTTTGCACATCGTGGCCTATCCTCCCGCTCCGGCTCATCTCTATACCTATATCCACGCCACTCTGTTACGTTTCAATGTCGCTCGTCAATTCTCTCCCTCCCTCCGCCCAACTCCGCCCGGACTGTCTCTCCGCCGTTGCGGATACGAAAGTGTTCGGTGCCCCGTTGTATTTCGTCTCGTATTATTACGATGTAAGGATCGAGCGGAGAGGCAGGTTTGTGGTCGTTCGCTCAACGGCTATAGACCTCGCGTAGAAAGGGTTGCTTTATTAATGTAAAGGGGGGGCTTCCGAGCAGTTATTCGGGGAAGGGGAATCGTCGATGGAACGAACCCCTCGTTGGTACATTTTTTTTTTTTTTTTTTTTTTTTTTTTTTTTTTTTTTTTTTTTTTTTTTTTTTTTTTGTTTTTTTTTTTTTTTTTCTTTTTTTTTTTTTTTTTTTTTTCAATAACACTGGAATATCAATCGCGACTAATCGGAATCCCCGAAAAATAAACAAAGAGAGGGAAACGATTCGGACGATCGGACTCCGTCTTTTGATTGGACGGAATCAAAAGAGATCGATCGGATAACTCGCATAGCTAAGAACTCTTCCTTTTACCTCGTCCGCTACGCAAACTTCCCCTAGCGTTATCGTTACTCGATCTCCCGTTCTTATTTTTGGTTTCTGTCTTTTTTAATACACGTCGGACGAAGCTAGGCGAAAGCTTCGAGGGGGCTCAAAAGTAAAT
>JAPYZD010001586.1:0-44233 GCA_030522725.1 Ichneumoninae sp. B BG-2022a
CTCTGTCGTGGTTGTTGTCGTGCCTGTGGTCTTTGTCGTCTCTGTGGTCGTTGTTGTTGTTGTTGTCTCTGTGGTCGTTGTCGTCTCTGTGGTCGTTGTGGTTTTCGTTGTCTCTGTGGCCGGTGATGTTGTCGTCTCTTTGGTGATTGTTGTTATTATTGGCGACTCTGTGGTTGGTGTTTCCTGTTCCGTTTCAGTGCACCAATAATCATTCATTAAGGTTTGAAGGGAATCTTGGTATACTTCAAAAATGCTTTTATTTTCATCTAGAACCTGTATTATGCCACGAGATTTTGTTTTTAAAAGAAATTCTTCATAATGAAGTTTAATTGCTTTAGCTGGATCAAGATAATCAGGATTGGCTGTTTCATCAAACTTAGCTTCCATAGCTGGCCATGGATATATTTTTTGTTTATCACATCCATAATCTTCATCACCATTTATGCAATCTTTTCCAGTGGGAAATAACATGAATATAGGTGTTATGTTGTATTGATTGATCGCTTCGCTAATTTTCTCAAAAGATGGATATTCGCTTGATCCACATTTGAAATTTGGATCTTTCTGTAAATCATCAATTGATAATGAGATTCTTTCAGGGCTTCTTATAGGGCTAGCAGGACTGAAAATTTCACTATGATTGTCGCCTATTTTTGTTTGCAAAAAACTATTTCGAATTTGAGTTCCTTTTTTAGCATCGTTTTGTTTATGATAAAAAGAGTCTGTGATTATCAATAAAACTCTCTTATTTTTCGGATATAAATTTTTAGTCCAATCTGTTGAAATTGGGGAAATGATAGTACGTAAAATTGAGTCTAATTGACCTTCAGCAAAATCTCCACCTCCCAAGCTTTTTAAGTTTGCGATAACATATCCCAAATTCTTATCAGAATGAGATAATCTTGATCTAACTCTTAAACAACCATCGTGTTCTATGGTTTCTTCTCCCATAGGTCGACGATTTTTATCAGTAAAAGATCCTAAACCAAAACGGCTCTCTTTTGAAATACTTAAAGCACTTTCTGCGATCGACTTTAATTCCTTTTTAGCAATGTTGACCATGTTGGCATCACTTATAGACGTGTCTATTAGAGTGAATAGATCAATGCCGAAATCGCATTCTTTTTCTTTGGAATCCGCAAAAACATTCAAAAAAAGTAAAAAAGTTGTTACGAAACCAATTTTTCGGAAAAACATTATTTTTGCGAAAATTTAAATAAATTGATTGTGTGTTCAAATTCCCAAAAAGTCATGCATGCAATTAGAAAATCTCATATTGTTTTTATTAGATTGAGCGACTTTTTAGATTCCAAAATCAATCGCTAAATTTAAACGGATATGACATAAATTTTCTTCTGTACAACTCAAAATACAACTATTTGCACTTAAATTTTTCTGATAAGAAAGTTTCCTAACATTAGTCTTTCATGTTTGCTAAGAATAATTTTTAAAATAATGCTTATACAATAAAAAAAATCAATAGATAAGAAAATTCAAAATATTAATTCATAAAACAATTCAAAAACTTACATCATAAATTTGTTTAATAATATTTGATTTAATTGTTGTTGTTGTTCTTGTTGTTGTTGTTGTTGTTGTTATTTGAGTTAAACATATATCTGGAATAATGGCCATATCATTATAAGCATCAATAAATTTTTCGTATAAATTTTCGTATCCTATATCTACATTTTGTGTGATTCCAATTGTGTTCATTCCTCTTAAAACATTTTGATATATGATATTCATTGATTCTGTTGGATCTAAATATAAATGTTCTTTTGTACTTTTTTCAAACATTATCATTTCGGGAGTTGGACATAATTTATTTGGGTCATCATAGCATTTTGTCCCCGATTTACCTAATAGAAAAATAGGCGTAATTTTATTTTTTCTAAAAACGTTTCCCAGATTAAATAATGTAGGATATTCTTTTTCTTGACAAAAATTATTTATATTATCATTTAAAATTATTTCTGGATTTTCCCAAATATTATTAAAACTAATTTTATATTTTAATTTGTTAATATCTAATGATGCAGCATTTTGTGCATCAGGCGACATATGAGGAAAAGAATCAGTAATCATAATTATAATTTTATTATACGATTTTTTCTTTTCGAGTAATACTCTATCATCACTTTTTCTCCAATTAATTTGCGGTCCAACTGCTGCACGAAGTAATGCATCTAATTGTCCATCAAAAAAATCAAATCCACCACCAAATTTGATTTCATTGATTGATTTTGTTATTTCACTTAATGAATTCGACAAATTTAATGTTAAATTAAAACAATAATCAATCCAATCTTTACTATTATAACCTAATGGATTAATTGGTTTATCTGTAAATGTCCCAAAACCAAAACGAAAATTATTATTTTTTAAAATAAATTTTGCTATATTCAAGAGATTATACTTCAATGAAAATAAACTTTTATTAAATTCATTAAATGTTACATCAATTACAAAAAATATATCTAATACGACATCACATTCTCTTAAATTTTTTTTTGAGAAATCTAGTAAATCAAAATTTGCAAATAAACTATCTTCTTTATATTCTTTTTCTGGAAAAAAAACTTTTCCATAACAAATAAATTCATTTAAAATTATAAATAAAATTTTTTTATTCATATGCCTGTATTCTGCACACATAGGTCCCATTAATCAAATCAATAATTCAAAATAAAATTTACAAGAATTTTTTGAATATATAATTTATTTTATCAAATATACAATAAATTAATTAAATAAATTAATTAAATAAATTAATTAAATAAATAAATAAATAATTAAATTATATTTTTGTAGATAAATTACATCAATATATTCATAAACATTTTATTTATTAAATAATTAAATTTAATTGTTTTTGAAGGATAATATTGGATAGGCTGTGAAAAACAAATTATTTATAATTTGATTTTTTTAAAAATTTTTAAAAGAAATATTATATTAAATCTTATACTGAATTGCGGTTCTTAATATCTATCCACAGAAATTATAAACTTTGGATTTTTTCGAGAGATGTAATATGCTGCAGCAGGAATTAAAAAGTTGTCTGTTTAATCTTGATTATTGATTTCAAGCTTATATTAAGTATGTAGTGTCGGAAGCTAGAAAAAACAATGCTTTTGCGCAAGCAAGATTCTAAGATTTGAGCTAGTGGCAATTTAATATGAATATTTTTTTTAAGGAGGGTTTAAGACCCGCGATAATTAATTTTGCATTAATTTTGTAATGAAATATATAAAAACATATATTATGATTTTTTTAATATTTATCAATTTCAACTCCTTTTTTTTAAATCATTTAAATAAATATTTGTTGATTTCAAAATTAAGAGGATTTTCTCAATATTTTCGAGTCAGTCCTTCAAAAAGAAAAGTCTTAAGAAGTGACAATAGATTTTCATTGTGTTGTGATGGATGTTTTTCGAAAAAGAAAATCCGAATATTGATTTTTGAGAGAGCATAAATAAAAAAATTTTTAAGACAAATAAAAAAAATTTCATTCAAATTACTTTTGATATTTACGCAACAGCCTCAATAATATTAATAAATATTAATTATATCTGTTATCAAGTCCCATAGAAAGATCGAACTTATTAAAAAGATAAGATGATAATTAATAAGAATATTTTCGTAATAATAAATAATAATAATTATTATAATAATTAAATAATTGATATATTTTTAATAAATATTTTAAAAAAAAAAAATGATAAATAAAGTTTTTTATAGAGGTTTTAGAACTTCAATTAATTTGTTAGCTCCTAAACGTAATTTAAAAAATGAAGAAACAATTGGGAAAAATAATATATATAATATATTTAAGACAGGAGTTGATATAGATCCTGATAATGTTGAATATCCATCCTGGATTAATGATTTAGTTAAAAATAATGAACCTATACGTTATGGACCTTTAGCAATGAAATTCATATATGGGAAGGTAATATTTATTTGAAAATATGTTTTACAGGGAATCGAGACAGCAACACTTTCGGAATATAAAAGATTTTTGAAATTACATCGAAAAATACGCATAAAATTAAATCATGCTTTAACAACAAAAAAATTAAAGAAAGTTGATTCTCGTTTCAAAGAAATGTAAATTAATTTACATCATAAATCTCATAAGGAGATATGAATATATTTTTTGCCTAAGAAAAAAAAAAAAAATAAATAACTTATTTTACATTATGATTAATAGTTGCACCCGTCCCTATAACACATGAGCTTAAATTACATCTGAAAAAATTAAATGAATTTAAAAATAAATTACTTGGGACTAATAGTAACATCATTTAAAATCAAACAAGAATTTAAATTACATCCATGACCGATACGACAATTAGATCCTAAAAAAAAAAATAAATTTAAAAAAAAAAAAAATAAATTTTTTAAAATTCTTTTTTACCAATTATACATTTTTTTAGAATACAATCATCAGAAATTTTAACTGAATCACCAAGAATTATATCCTTAAAAAAAATAAAAATTAAAAATAAAAAATTTTTTTCTTTTTACATTATTTTTTTTTCTAAACTCTTCTTGAATAATTTCTGGTTCAATATTTTTTTTCTTAAAATAATTTAAAAATGGGATTTCGTTTGTATTATCTTTTAAAGAAAAAATCTGTATAATTTGTTTTTTTAAATTTTTTTTTAACCTTTAAATTTAAATCTCTTAATGATTGCCAATCTCTAATACGTTTTGGTAAATATAATATTGGTGATTTTGGGACAATATGTCCCAAAACAACCTTTTAAAAATATTATAATAAATTTCTTACTCCATTAAAATTTTTTTGTAAAGCAGATAATAAAGGAAGAATGTCGAGCTTTATAATTTTAAATTAAATTATTTCTTACTCTTATTGAATCAAGATCATAACTTATTGCAATTTCAACTAATTTTATTAATATCTCTTTCTTAAATAAATAAACATGTGGATCATGATAATTCGTTCCCAAAATTTTAATTGAATTTGCACTAAAAAAAAAAAAAAAAAAAAAAGAAAAACGAACCTCAATAAATTCATTTTTGATATTTTTATTGGTTCCCCATGACAATACTCTAAAATTTTTTTAAATTCAGAAGAAAAAAAGTTTACAAAAATAATTTTACCTTGATAATTTCGTAAGCCAACAATTTGTTTTGAATTTTCATCAAAACAAATAATACATGATTCATCATTCTTTTAAAAATAAAAGAAAAAAAAAGAGTTACCATTTCATTTTTATGATCAATGATTAAAGATGTACAAAGACAATCAGTACGAGAAAAATGTAAATCTAAAAAAAAAATTAAAAAAAATATAAAGAGTACCTATTAAAGAATTAATATGTAAATCACCTACAATTTCTGAACAAATTAATAAAATATTAGGTGCCTAATATAAAAATTAAAAAAAATATTAAAATTATAAATTTTAATTAAAAAAATTTGAAAATCTCACAATTAATTTATCTTTAAATTGATTTAATGCTTGAATTGGTGTATTTACATTTTTGTTTGTTATTAATTTAATATTATTAAATTCTTTAATTATACTAATAATTTCATTTTCATTTTCATTAGGACAAGTGATTATAATTTCTAAAAAATAAAAAAAAAAAAAAAAAATTCGTTACCAATATTTGGTAATGTCGTTAAAATTAATTTAATATTTAATTTTAATATTGGGACATTATGTAAAGTATATTTATTAGATATTAAATTTTTAGATTTTCCAGAAAAAATAATGCATTGTAAAGAATTCATTTTTGAAATTTTAATTTTTTTCAGGACTAATCATTTTTTTGGGACAAACAAATTCATCAAAATCATTTTCATTAATTAAATTTAATTTTAAAGCAGCTTCTTTTAAATTTAAATTTTCTTTATGAGCATACAATGCAATTTTTGCACATTTATCATAACCAATATGAGGTGATAAAGCAGTTACAAGCATTAAGCTATTTTCTAAATTCTTTTTGATTAACATCTCATTTGGGACTATTCCTTCAAGACAGTTAATTGTAAATGAATTTGTAGCATCACTTAATAATCTTATTGATCTTATTATATTTAAAATTATCATTGGACGGAACACATTCAATTGTAAATGTCCATGAGTACCTAAAAAAGGAAATATATTTTATAAACTTACTTGCAATCACAACTGCTGTATGATTTCCTAATATTTCTGCACAGACCATACTTAATGCTTCACATTGTGTTGGATTAACTTTTCCCGGCATTATACTAGATCCTGGTTCATTACTAGGTAACAACAATTCACCAAAACCACTACGAGGTCCTGAACTCAATAATCTGAAAAAAGTCAATGAAATTTTAAAAAAAAAAAAAACATATTTTTTAGAAGAATATATAATAAATTATATTTAATAGAGAAAAATTAGAATCCTCAAGCAATTTTTAAATAATTAATTATAAAAAAAAATCAGATTAATGATTATATATATATTAATAATCAAATAAAAATAAATGAAAGAAGAGTTATCAATGTAAACAATCATTATGATTATAAAGTAAATTATCCAATAATTCTAGAAAAATATCAAATTAAGATTAATAAATATTAATAAAAAAAAATTTAAAAAAAAAAAAAAATTATAAAAACTTTTTTAAGAAGAATATATATATAAATTTACCGTATATCATTTGCAATTTTAAGTATATCTGTTGCAGTTGTCGATATTGCACTTGATATTTCAACAAGTGATCCAACACTACTTAAACTTTCGAATTTATTAGAAGCTGTTCTAAAATCATAACCAGTAATTTTTGAAACTTCTTCCTATGAGAAAAATAAAAAAAAAAAATTTAATATTACAGCAAAATTTTCAGCAAAACCTTCATAAGTATTTAAACCAGTACCAACAGCAGTACCACCTTGAGCCAATTCCATAATTGATGGTAATGCTAATTTTATACGTCTAATTCCATTACTTATCTGAAAATAAAATTTAAAAAAAAAAATTTAAAATATTATTTTATTGAAATCACCATTGATTTATATGCACTAAATTCTTGACCAAGTGTTAAAGGTGTTGCATCTTGCATATGTGTTCGTCCTATTTTTATTATATCTGAAAATTTTTCTACACATTCTCCCAATGATTTTTCAAAATGTTCTAAAGCAGGTATTAATTTCTCGATAACTCCTAATGCTGTCCCTATATGCATAGCGGTTGGAAATGCATCATTTGACGATTGTCCCATATTCACATGATCATTGGGATGAACGGGATTTTTTGTCCCAATTTCACCACCTAAAAAAAAAATTTTTTTTTTTTTTTAAATTTTTTTTTATAAATTTTTTTTTAATTTTTTTTATAAATTTTTTTTTACCTAATATTTGTATAGCTCGATTTGCAATAACTTCATTAATATTCATATTTGTTTGTGTTCCCGATCCCGTCTGCCTTAAGTTTTTTTTTATTAAAAAAAAACTTACCACACAACTAATGGAAATTCATCATTGTGAAAACCATCAAGAATTTCTGTAGCAGCCTTTTCGATAGCTTCACCGATTTCTTTTGATAGTTTATTTTGTTTCATATTGACATTCACAGCTGCTAATTTTACTATTGTCATGGCTTTTATGATATCCAATGGCATACGTTCATTGTCAGAAATTTTAAAATTCTCTAGAGATCTTTGTGTTTGAGCCCCCCAAAGTCTATTAGATGGTACATTGACGATTCCAAGAGCATCTTTTTCGATACGCATAATTATATTTTTTTTCTGTTGTTGTGTGTTTATGGATCTTAAAATAGTGCGCGTATAATTTAATTTATTCAACATTTAAAAAAACAATTCGACTGTTTGCAAATATCTAAAAATCGAAATTTTAGACTAATAAAGTTATTGGCAAGTCCCAAGAATTTTTTATGTATAATTTGAAATATTGATTTATTTTTAGAAGATTTATAAAAAAAAGTTGTTAAAAAAATAAACATTCCGCCAGTTGCGATCCAATATTTTTTTTTTTTTTTTTTTTTTTTGCATTAGCTTCTTCTTCATAATAATTAAATGAAGTATCAATTTTTTTTTTTTTTTGTATTTCATTATTTATTTTATTATTTAATTTATGTTTGACTTTATAAAATTTAGATTCCAAGCTGGAGTAAATCATTGACTTTATAAATGTAAAATAATTCATAATTATATTATTTTTTTTATTTATTTTTATTTCAATTTCTACATTTAATGATCTTTCGAATTTTTTATCATTTTTGGAAGGGAGTTCAATCATTTTTTTATTTGTGAAAAATAATTTATTTTTTAATAATTTCTTTAATGTTAATTTATCTTTAATTAAATTTTTATTTTTACATATACTTGGACTTATGTCTTTTTTAAAAAATTCAGAATTTTTTTCTTCTACTTCAATATTTTTTGACTCGACACTCGCAAAGTCTTTTTCATATAGATTCACTTTTTCTTTTTTACATGAACTCGAAAAAGATTTAACTTTAGCATTTTGTACAAGATCATTTTCCTTTTTTTTTTTAATAAACTGAAAAGAATTAAAATAGCTAACATCCCTTTCATTATTCTTTCGATCAACTAATTTTGAATTAAAATCGGTATTTGTTAAATTTTTAGAATTTTTAATTTTTTGACAAGAATTATTTATTTTGTTGTCTGATTTTTTATTTCCAGATGATTTTAAAAAAAAATTAATTATTTTATTATTCTTTTTTTTATTTTCTGTTTTAATATTTAATTCAGAAAAATTTATTTTTGAATCAAAATAAATCATTGTATTCTCAGTATTTTCATTATTACAGATTTTTGGAATAGTAATATTATTTTTTTCATTATATTCTTCATAATTAATAAAATTCTTATTATTAATATTATTATTATTATTATTATAATTATTATAATTATAATAATTCTTATTATTAATATTATTATTATTATTATTATTTTTATTATTATTATTTTTATTATTATTATTATTATTGTCATCATAATTCTTGTGATTATTTTTATTATCCTTATTTATATTATTGACACATTTATTATTTTTATTATCATTTTTCTGAATAATATTTCCATTTTTTTTTGCTTGACTTAATGCTTGAATAGCTGTAAATAATGAACGTTTAAAAGTGTCAATTTCATCGTAAAAAGAAAATATCATACTAGAATTTCTTGGAACAACATAAGATAAAATTTCTTTATCTAATTCTGGTTTGTCTCCAAATTTTATAATCGTATATTCATTTTTGAAATTACTTTTTTTAGTAGAATTTTTGGTTGAAACAAGTGGAGCCAAAATTCGTGGTGAATTTGAATCTTTTATCATATTTTTTAAAATTCTAAATATTTCTATGAAAGTCGTGAAAAGCATTTCAATCTCAAAATTTCTATTTTTATTTATTCCATTCTCAAAATTATTCGATGAATTCTCACCTAAATAAAAAAAAATTGTTTTATATTTTTTCAAATACCTAATAAACTATATGACTCGAAAATACCATAATAGCGTCCCAAATAAGCGGACATATCTTTAATTTGCTCAAATTCATTCTAATTTTTTTTTGAAATAAATCAATGATAACGTACTTTTAATGCCACATACTCATCCACTATGCCTTGTTTCTCTGGAATCACAAGCGAACTTGTCGCTACATGCAATTCTTTGGGTAATGTTAATATAAAGTTTGCTGAGCCATGTCCCAATTCTGATAAACAATTTGTGAGTACCAAAAGCGAAGAAGAGGAGACAGTAGATTCTGATTTGATTATAGATTGTGCAGATGTTAGTACAGATTTTATACAATTCATAATATCTATATGGCAATGATTCAATCTTTGAAAATATTCATTTTGCTTAAATCGTGAACAAGATTCAAGTGCTTCATGTAATGTAAGCAACTCTGTAGTAATTTCTGTTTCGAATGATTGCAACTAAAAACCTTAAAAAATTATACATCTTACCATATTTACGAATATATAATTTAATATAGAACCACCCTTTACTTCATGAGATTTAAAATCCGCAAATTTAGAAAGTGAATCTAGATAAAATCCTGACGTTTTTACATTTTCATCATTTTGTGTTTGATGCTGTAAAAAATCGCCTACACGCAAACAGCAAGCTAAAAATTGTTTCAAACCAACAGATGTTGCCATCTATTGATAAAGGTTACGTTTATACAACAAATCTTACCAGACCAGATGCTTGTCTGACTTTCTCAAATTCAGTTTTTAAAAATATTTGTAGCTCTAAGACATCTTTTGAGACAGTCAATGTTTTTATGGCGGCTGAAAGGCTTGGTTCTTTAGTTGGAGATAAAGAGGCAACAATTCTATCAATGTATCTTAAATCTTCTAAACTCCCGCCCTTCTCAAAAAATGAATTAAATATTTTGATCTCTTTATCATCAGGAATAAATTTGTTAAGTTTTTCAATTTCTGATATATTTATATTTTTATTTAAAGAGAGCACATTAGAAACAAGTTTCTGGAAAAAAAAAAAAAATTTTGCTTCCATATTAACATACTAATGGCCCCTCATCCATTTTTTTTAAAACAATCATGAGATTTTGTGCTCTCTGTATTCCAAGCAAACTGACTTCGTCAGAATTGATCGATGATAATGAAGATAAAGGTTTGACTCGTCTTGATGATTCTCTATTACAAAATAAACGCGTTATTAATTCTGTGTCTACAGCACGATATACTGCTGGAGTAGACGCAAGTTCTGATAAGATCACCTTTCATCATTCTATCAATTTGTTCTGATCTACTCTATTAAGCTAAAAATTTTAATATCTATTTGAATCTTCTATGACTTACTCTGAATTTCATCAAAGACGGTTTTTGTTGTTGATTTTGTTGTTTTTAAAATGAATGGTCGCCAATTAAAACGACGATGTCCCGAATTATTTGAAACTTTCTTTACTAAAATAGGTGGTGCTCGACATGGTGGTTCTGCAGGAAATGTTTTTCGTTTTGGTGGAACCGCCCTTGGGGGCCTTCCTGGAAATTTGTATTCAGTTATTTTCGTTATTTTTTGATGCTTATAAAAGTGCTCAATACTATGTCTAAATGTTTGTTAAAAAAAAAAAAAATTTAAAATATAACTTGACCACCTGAAGCGGGTGGTGCAGAAACCGTACGATTACCTTCCTCTAAAAGGCAAGGAACCTGCTGTTGTAATTCTTGATCATCTATTGGTAGATAAGCGGAAGTATTGAAAGAAGTACACGACGGATTGACTGCAGTAGAAGAACATTTTGAATTTACTGCAGCATTAAGATTAGAACGAGGATCCAGTAAAATCGAAGAAGAGGAACAAGACGGAAGTTTTAAAGAAGATAATGATGAAGAGGGAATAGGAGGGGGTTGATTCGGGATTTCATTATCAGTTTGCATTTGCCAATATCTTAATTGATTTAGTAAAGCAACAGCTTCTGTACTAAGAACATCTTCAGATCTAGTACCAATAAAATCTGAATTATTGCTATGAACGGATATGCCTCGATTCTCGATTGTTAAAAAATTTGATTTTTGATCTGAAATCCCTCGTCCTCCTCCTTTTCCTTTTTGTATTAAGGAATTCCAAGCTGCTAAAGCTTCTGGTGACCAATCATTTTCTATTGGACTATAAAAATTCTCATCATTATTATTATTATTATTATTATTATTATTATTATTATTATTATTATTATTGTCTCTTAACAAATCTAATCGATTTAGAATTCTATCATTCGATAAATTGTTGTAATTTTGTGTCTCAGTCCGAAATAATCCAAATTTTCTTTCTTCATTATCAGAATTAGAAAAAGCAGAATTTTTTTTATTATCTTGAATGACAGAATCAATAACAGGTACTGCTGAACGAAAGTATGGCAGAGAAAGATCAACTCCTGTACATATTGAATCAGCATTATCGAATTGTCCTGTTTGTGGTTGTTGATAATATGGTGAAATAAAATCATTATTATATCTTTGATTTTTAAAATAATTTGTAAAGAGAGGAGGTGGCTTAATACTTGGTTGTGTTAATGGTTCCTTCGAGCCTTCTTTCAATTTGATTACCATACCTATTTTTTTTTAAAAAAAAAAAATGAATTTTTACCTCCTTCAGTAATTGCAGCACAAAGATAACCTGATGAAGCATCAACCATAGATGCCATATCTGATAGATCTATATGACATCGTGCAAGAATCTCTCCATGTGGAGAACATGTTTGAAAAGTGGCTCGATATAAGTTCAAATCAATAATCATTGTTATCGTTTGACCAATTGAGAAGGGTAATAAATCTCTTTCATTATCACGAACCTTCAAAAAAAAAATTTCATTAAATTTGTTTCAAATAATTGTTCACTTTTCTTACCAAACAATCACCCATACGTTTTGCAACTCGACCTGTTCGACTAACGAATACTGACCATAGACGCTTGATATTCTTACTGCAAGGCACCCGGCCTAAATAAGATTGAATAATTAATTTTCAGTTACCTGCAAATACAAATCCTAATCCATCTGCGACACAAATTGCTCCATCCAATATAGTAAAATCATATGAATGGATTCCTCGTTCTTAAAATAATTATTTTTAAATTTAAATTTCTTACGTCTCAAAACTTGTTCATATATTAAAGATATCGATCCACCTTTTCTTTGCTTAACAAAAATTGAATTATTCTCAAAAAGAAAGCCTTTAAATTATGAAAAAATATATAAAAAATTTACCGACTCGAAGGGCATCGGAATGCCACATAGGTATCGGACTAGGACATAACTCATAATCTGGTGCTACTCTATCTTTTGCTGGTAGTGCAGCTACAAAAGTTCCGATACCATGAAGTCTTGGGCTTGGAAGAGAACGTTGATAAGGATTAATTGATGGTAACGCGACATTTACTTCCAGTTGTTTTTTTTCATCCAATGATGATGTCATTTCACTACTATCAGCAATCACGTCTCCAGATAAGCAACGTGGAGATTCATTCCCCGCCATCACTTAGTTAAGCTTGATTTTTTTTAATGTGCCTGTTGAAATAAACGGGACCTGATTTAGAGATCTACTGAACCTGGTATAGAGATCTGTACCTGTTATATATGAGGAGTGTACCTGTTATAATCTTGTGCACTTGTTCTTACAAGTTTATATTTCGAATAAATTGAAAAGTAGAATTGCGAATAAATCCCGAAAACTGTATATTGTATGAGGCTCTGATTCCATATTCTGTCTGACTTTTTTAGTAGGCAAATTTTATTTTTGAACCCAAATATTGGTATATGAATAATATATTTTTATACACAGACACAATTTTGAATCAGTCTGATGATTATCAAATGTGGTGGCTTATTGAAATACCTGAAAATTATTTAGATGAGATAAATAAAAATTCTGTAAATGAAGAAAATATATTATTTAATTTAGTTTCGACAAATTTGAATTCAAAAATGATAACGATTTCGGATATGAATAATGTATACTTATTAGAAGCGCAACAATATCCTACAACTCTTGTCTTGGGACATTACATAAATGATAGTATTATAGATGATTGTTTCATTATTGGAGAAAAAAGAACAATTTTAACTTTCAAAATTTGTTGTCCGCAATTTAATAATTTTGACTTAATATTTAAAAAAAAAAATAAATTTTTTTTTGATAATGGAATTTTTTTATATAATTCATTTCAACAAATAAAAAATGAAACACAAGCTTCATATAATCAAATGATTGAGTATTTAATAGATGGTCTTTATTTCTGTGTCCCAAATAATAATATGTTAGAAGATTTATGGTATTTAATTTCACTAAAAAATGCCTCTACAATAATTCATTGGTTATGTGAGATTATTCGTCTTAATGCATTAGATTTATCAAATTTATTACTCGAAGATATTTTTAAAATATTAGGTAGAAATCTTATATTTAAAAATTTGTTTAATAGGTGATATAAATTTACCAAATTCTTTTATAATTCAATCACTTTTACTTTTTACAAATGTTTATTTCGGTAAAAATAAAATAATTTTAAATTTTTTAGATGATAACAAATTAGATTTGGGAATTAATAATTATCGTGAAAATCTTTTAAAGATAATTTTATGTCCCAAAAACATAAAATTTAATTTAAATCCACAAAAATTATTCACAGTATTGACACGTTATCATTGTTCAATAAATGATAAGATATTACCGGATGATTTAAGTAATATAATTATAAATGATATAAATGAAACCTTACCTCCTGATCAATTGGAAAATTTAAATTTAATAATTAATTCAGATTATAATTATAAAGGCAATTTTCTTTTGGGTAAATTGAAAAAAAAAAATTTTTAAATAGATATTTATAAATGCAATTCTTATCTTGATCGTGTATGTTTTTTTGAACTTAAAAAAAAAAATTATAATAATTTAGAAAGATATGTAAGTAGAATTATAAATGTAATTATTTAGTTAAATCCTCGAGATCTTGAAGGTTTCAGTATTTTAATCGATAATCAACTAAAATGGTTACCTCATTATTTATTGCCATGGAATATAGAATCTAGAATTCATGTAAGAAAATTTTAATCATCTTTTTTTTTTCAATATTTTTATTTTTTTTTTTTTAGGTTTTATATAATATTAAAGATTTTTGGAGTTTGGAAGAATTGACAATATATCTACAACCCATACAAAAATTTATGAATGTCCCAAATATGAATCAGATAGCAATTCAATATTTATTAGTGAGTTGTTTAAATTATTTTTCTTTATTTAGAAAATTCAAAAATTTAATGCACAAGGACAATCTTTGTATATTTTCCGACGTGTTAAGCCCGAGTTAAAGTCTCTCAATTAACAAAAATTTTTTTTTTAATTTTTTTATTTTTAACGACATGCAATTTTGGAATCACATGCAGACTAATAACTCTATGTTGGTTTTGTAAGCATCTTTATTAACTTTATAATAATAAATTATATTAGAAATTTTGGGATTACAAACAATTTTTCGTTCATACTCTTTATATTGAAAATATTTTCTGAGATATTTTATTTGCCTGAAGCAAATTTTTATATTTTTTTGTGTTAATAAAATGTTTCTGCAGTAATGGTAAAATAGTTTTTGTATGCCATTTATTTAAAAAAAAATTCAAGTGTTTGTAGGTATAGTTTAGTCATATTAATTCCAAGTAATGTAAATAATAACATTATAATTATGACAAATATAGTTGGAGTTAAAAATATTATAGTTTTTGAAAAAAATTTAAGCCTTGAATAACCAAGTGAAGAAATATAAAAATAATAACAAAATGATATTGTATATAACATATTACTTAATATAATTGATAAAAAAGAAGGTATAAGAAAGATTAATAAAGGCAACATTAAGTACTGTAATATAAAACATAATAAAATAATTGGCAGTATTCCATTACTGTGTATATCAAAACAATAACCCCATTCAACAATGTCTTGAAAGTTTTTTTTTTTTGATTTATTATAAGATATTATATATAAAATAGTTGAAAATATAATTCCAGTAATTAAATAAATTAATGCTGGACTTAAAATTGCAATTATTAATTTGTTTTTTATTTTTAGAGCTATACAATATCCAATATTTGTTCCTATTAATAATCCTAATATTAATAATATAAAACCAGGATCATCTCTTGTTAAACTGTTTTTTGTTTCTTTACGATAATCAACAAATTGATAAAATTTTTTCGGATTTATACAAATTAAAATTATTTGAGCTATTGCAAACTCCCAATCAATTTGTTGAAAATCAAATATTCTTTTAATATATACATTATATCCTTTTTCAAGATCTTCTTGTTCCTTATGATTCATCATTAGGTTTGTTTTAATAGGTTCGTTCATAAGAAAGAAAAAAAAAATTTTAAAATATAAAAATAACTTATTAAATTATGAGTACAAAATTTGAATTAATTTATTTAAATTTACACTTAAAAAAATATATTAAAAAAAAAGTTTTTTTTTAAAAAAAAAAGTTTTTTTTTAAAAAAAAAAAATGTTTTTTTTTAGAAATTTTTTAATTATACATTGAACCAAAAGTCACAGCATTGACATAAAATTGAAAATTATTTAAAAATCATTTAAATGATCTAAATTATTTTTGATTATAAATTTAGAAATATAAAATTGAATTTATGAGTATAGATTTTATAAGCGCTTAAACTTTTTTTTTTTTAAATAATGGATAATAAAATTTCTTCTAATGATAATGAAGATATAATTATTAAAAGTGAATTAAATAAAAATAAATTATCTGAAACAATATCCGGTATGTTTTTTTTTTAAATAATTATATAGAAAAAAATTTTTGCAAAGAAAAAAAAAATGATGAAATATTATTATATAATACGAATAATAAACTACCTGGCAAACCAATTAAAATTGATAAAGATATTGATGGTTTCTATTTATTGGGACATCTTGTCAAAATTGGTTATCGTAAAACTGAGAAAAATTTAACATATTGGATTGATGGTATTATCAAATCATGGAGTCCCAAATTCAATAAATTATTTATTCACTTTTTAGACAAAAATATGAAAGATCAAATAGATAATAAAAACGAATTTTTTTTTTGTTCGAGTATTGCAGGTGAAAGAGGTTGGTTTTCTCCATTAGAGGATGAAATACGATTATTGAGTAAGGAACCAATATGGCCTCATCCTCAAAGAAATGATATAAATCAATTATCCATACATTCTTATCATGCAAAAAAAATATCTTCCAAACTTTGTGTACGTTGTTGTACATTTAAAGAGGGTGATGATATTTTAGAATGTTATTATTGTAATGATATTTATCATATCAACTGTTTAATATCTAAGGAATCTAAAAGTCAAAAATTGTGGGTAAACATTTTTTTGAATTATTTTTGAACTCAGTAACTTTTTTTTTTTTCATTTTTTTATTATCTTCTTTCAGTGTTCCCGTAGAAACGATATGCTCAGAAGCAAGTGCCCATAGACGTTTAATAAGACTTTTTAGTCATCATGAACAACGTGTATTATTGGGACATGATTTCAAAAATGTTTTGGGAAAAAAACGCAAAATTAAATTCAATGAAAGAAATTCAATTAAAAAAAGAAAGTCATCAAATATTGGAGAAGACACTAGTTCTGATGATGATATAAAAACTAATGAACAACAACAACAACAACAACCATCAATTATTATTAAAAGAGAACTTAGAGATAGAAATTCGTTAAAAAAAGTGCGTGTTTCAAGCTCAGCAGAAAGCAGTCCACATTATAGTAGTAGTGAAACTAGTTATAAAGAAGAAATCAATAAAAAACCGAAAAAAAATTCTAAAAATTCTGAAATAACAAATAACATTCCAAATGTAGAAGATGAAGATTTTCTTTTAAAAAATTATGATCCTCGCATCTGTAAAATATTTGATGATCTGATTAGGCATAGTAAAGGAAAGGTTTCAAATGAATCACTAATTAGAGCTATTAATGGTATTATTAATCTGGATGCTTCATATGATAAAGATGATCTTAAACTGCTAGCAAACTTAATAAGAAGTAGAGCTAGAGCCAATAAATGGAATAAAAGTTCAATACCTCCTTTTTTAAATACAATTACAAAACAAGAAAATCTTATGAATTTTTGTAAAAAAACAGAAGAATCAAATTCTAATATATTTTTTTATAATATTTTTAAATCGGGAGATTTTGACTGGACATGTCCTAATTGTCAACTTTGTTGGTTATGCTTTGAGCCATTGTCTATTATACCTTCATCCACTAGATCAGAGGTACGACTTTTTTTTTTTTTTCACAATTTCTATTTTCTTACGATTTTTAATTTTCATTTTTTTAGCGATCTATTCTTCCTTCAATTGATGCTTCTGGGAATCCTCTCGTGATAACACCAAAAGTAACGTGTTGGACATGTGGGGTATCGGTGCACGGAGTTTGTTGCTTTCCGGAAGTTCCAACATTACACAAACAAGCACAATGGAGATGTGATCGTTGTTGTGTATGTCGCTCATGTGGCTATAAGGATTTGTTTTGGGCTGATTATACAGCCTGGGATGTTAAATTCGAGTTATGTGCCAAGTACGTACTAATCATTATTTTTTTGTCTTAAGATGTTACAAGGCTACTGAACGAGGAGAATACTGCCCGGTATGCAAAAAAGTATGGGGAGTTATGATTGGTGATTGGAAGCAATGTGACGCTTGCAGGTGAGAAAAAAAAAAATTACAGTTCTAGACTATGGATTCATAATGAATGTGACGTAGAGGAGAAGTCTGGAAATCAACAACTCTCAGCAGGTTACCGATGTCCAACTTGTCGTGGAGATGATCGTCAAGCACAATACTTTCGTCTTCTTGATGTATTTACTAGTATGGATAAGAGAAGAGAGTTATCTTATCCCGTTCCCAAGACATTTATCAATTATTGGCGTGTAGTAAAAAGGCCTATTAATTTTGCTGAGATGAAGGCTCGTGTATATCGTGGGGATTATACTAATGATGAGGATTTCATTGTAGATTTCATGTTGGTTGTACATAATGCCAAGGTAATGCCATTTTTCAAAATCTGCTGTTTTAGATAGTCAACATGCCGAATACGCGCATTTATCGTACCGCTATTAATCTTGAGCGCAAAGGCATGCAATTAGTATGTGCTGTATTGAATCTGCCGAAATTGACCCGCGAAGATCTAACTCGTCTTGCTGATCGTGCAGCAACTCTTGCAATCTCTGCATCTGAAACACCTCCAATTATCTCTGACGTAGCTCAATGTCTTGACATCGAAAGAGTTGCACTTAGAAGCTTATTGAAGGAACAAACATTAATAGACACAGAACAATCCCGAGCAAGTACTCCTTCAGGTATAATAACGCAAAATTTTTTTCTAATTTCAAGTTTGTAGAAGCAAATTCCTCTCCAAGAGCGGAAACAACTCGAAGTCATGATGATGATGATGAAACGGAAGTTAGTCCAATTTTACAAGAAAGGTTCGTTATGAATGATGTACTAATTTCGTAATAATAGATCTATTCGTGGTGGCGGAATCAATCGCATCAAGTTTTCACCAGAGTCGCTCAGATATTTTGAAGATTTAACATCTACCCAGAACATCATTAACATTCCTCCTTTTCCTATAAGCGAACGCCCGCAAACGTCATCGGGTGTTATATTCCCTCCTCTTGATGACACTAAGCTAAATCGCTGGCACCAAGAACCTGAATCAATGAGCTGCTCTACTTGTGCTATAACGGTTGACGCTGGCGGCGGCGTTGTTTGTCGTTACTGCTCTCGTATTAGTCACTTCTCATGTGCACACCTATTACCTCGTTCAAGCAAGCTCGGTTTCTCTTTGTATGATTGTTCTGATTGCGCTCGCTGCGCTATCTGTGAAAAGGCTTTAAAATCTTCTCCGAACGAATTCAGTGATGAATCGCTTCATAAAAAACTCTTGCTTGCAGTAACGCAGGAAAAAGATTTTTATAAATTACTTTCATTATGCAATCCACCACTGATCAAAAGATGGACAGCAGGCCTTTGCATAAGTTGTGGCGCTCAAGCTCACTTGACATGCCTCTATAAGAATGATAGAATGGAAGATAATGTCTGCAACGTTATTAATTTACCAGAAAGGAACTTCTCCGATAGCCAGCCTCAAATAGATGAAGAGTTTTTGACTGGAATAATTCAACATCAAAGCTCAAACAATAAAGAGTTTATTCAGACAGATAAAATTGTTAATTATGAAAGCAGAGATTGTAATACAAAGGAATCGCTCGAATGTACCAATTTAGTAAGTATTTGCTGAAAACCATGCATGCATCTCAATTTTTCTTCTCAGAATGTTGAAGAAGAACAGTTACCTTCTATGAATATCGACATGACGGCTTCTGATTGGTATGGTCCAATTCCCGAATGTAATACTATTAATGACGCTTCAACAACATCAGCAGCAGCAGCTGATCAAACTGAGCAAACGAATTTTATTGATGACAGTAAAAATCATGTCACATGTATATTGTCCCGGTGGAAAGCTTTACATCCTGGATGGTGTCATCTTAAAAATAATAAAGGGTCAAGACGATCTAAACCGAATGAAAATATTGTCACATTTCTTTGTATATCATGTTTACCTATGTATCGAAATTCAGCAACAGGACAATATTCAGATTTATTAAAAGAATGTTTTTTTTTAAATAATAATCAAAATCCATTCAATTCAATTTATAATTTATATTCTCCCGATCATAGAACGAAAAATTTGATGTTAAAATCTATTGATTCGATAAATTCTTCAGAAACTGATCTTTGGCATAATAGTTCATATTTGAATGAAGAAGGTCCTATACTCATTTGTCATGGTTGTTCAAAAATTAGTTTGGCTTCAAATTATGACGATTTAAAGGATTTGAAAGGAAATTTGTCTGATGTCCCAATTTTATGTCCTCAGTGTAATACAGCTCCCGTCCCTCCGAAGAATAATATTGATACATTGCATTTCTTAGAAGATATTATAAACGATATTCGTTGGCGTTTATTAAATACTGAGGTAACACTTTTTTTCTTAATTTTATTTATTTTCTTAAAACTTGATGTAATTCGATTTTTTTTTTTATTCCAATATTCAAAATGAAATTCAATAATTATTCGTAGTAATTTTTTAAAAATTTATTATGACTTATTTATTTTTTATTTGTGTTTTTTTATTCTGATTATAATTTTATTTTTATTATAAATTAATTTTATTACAAATCCATTTATTGTAGTTATCACTTTGTTTATAATAATAATCACGAGATTTTTGATGATAATTATTATTATTATTATAATAATTATTATTATAATTATTATTATAATTCTTATTATAATTATTATTAAAATTATTATTAAAAATAATTATTATAATTATTATTATAATTATTATTATAATTATTATTATAATTATTATTGTAATTATTATTATAATTATTATTATAATAATTATTATTATAATTATTATTATAATTATTATTAAAATTAATATTATAATTATTATTAAAATTATTATTATAATTATTATTGTAATTATTATTATAATTATTATTAAAATTATTATTAAAATTATTATTAAAAATAATTATTATAATTATTATTATAATTATTATTATAATTATTATTAGTATAATTATTATTAAAATTATTATTAAAAATAATTATTATAATTATTATTATAATTATATATTTAAGAATAGTTATGTTTAATTGATTTTTTGATAAATAATTTAAATTAATTTTATATATTATTGGTATTTTAATTAATTTTTTTTTTTATAATTTAATTTTATTTAATTTTATAATATCATGCATGTTTTCTTTTAAGAAAACCAGATAATATTTTAATTTTCAGGATATTAAACATTTATTGATATGTATTGCTTCATCATGTTGGAGGCAACAATCTCGATCAAAATTAAGACAACAAGTAAAAAAATTTATAAATAGTCATGCTTTTATGGCTTATCGATTTGGGATTTCAAATATATGTAATTTACAAATAGAAGATAATAAAAAAAATGATTTCAATAAAAATTATAAAATATTAGCTAACGGTTTGTTACAAAAATGGTTACAAGAATCAGGGCCTACAACACGTAATTATATATCAAATTTAAATACATTAGAATTATTTTCAAAAAAAAATATTTTCACAAATTGTTCCAGTTATTTAAATGAAATTTATGTTAAAATTCGTGATAATAATTCTTCAATATTATTATGGCAATCTGATAATAAATATAATTTAATTTTGAATCAGTTTTATTCAATAATTGGGAAATTAGATGAAAATGAAGGAAAATCAAAAAATGCGAAAAATTTTGTTCTTTATGATGTAAGAAAAATAAAAAAATTTTTTTTTTTTTTTTTAGGAGGTGCCATTAATTTTATATGGTCTTCTTCATAATTTATCTGTATGGACAAATTTTCCAATAAATTTTTCAAACGAAGTTTTTTTTTCCCTACCTCAAATGATTAATTCTTATTTTAATACATTAACACCCAATAATATAAATAATAATAATAATAATAATAATAATAATAATAATATTAATAATAATATTTTATATAATGGAGGTGGAATTTTAATAGGATTAGCTATGAAAGAATTCAAAGATGATAAAAAAAATGAAATTTGTAGTTTATGTTTACGTGGAAGGTAATTTAATTATTTTTTAAATTAATTTTTTAGTTTCCCACTTTTTGGATATTTAATACCTGTATTACAAGGATTTTTAAAATCAAATTATGATTTTATACACACAGAATGTTTGTTATGGTCATTTTCAATTTCTATTGAACCATTACCAGAACTTTCAAATCTAATAATAGGACTACCATATTATATAGATATTGATGCTGCATCTATTATATGTTTGATTATTGGAGCAGCGAAGAATTTTTGCTATTTTTGTAGTAAAATTGGAGCTTCTATTTCTTATAATAATCATTTAGCTCATTTACCATGTATTTATGAAAATTGTAAAGATAATTTGATAATCAATATATTTAAAAGAAAAATCTATTATGGTCAAAAATATAAAATAAATCAATGTATATCAAAAGGGATTCCCAATTATTATTCTGCTTTATTAAATGTCCCAATAAATATAATTGAACCTTTAGATCAAAAATATTTTTTTACATTTTTAGAAAAAAAATTACATGTAAGATTTAAAAATATTTTTATAACTTTACAGACATTATTAAATTCTCTGAATAAATTAGAAAATAATAAGTTTAATTTTATAAATTCTGAAATTAAAGAAAATGTAATAAATAAATATTTTCATCCATCTGTATTCAATTTAATTAATTTGGGAAATACCTTATCAGATAATCAATCTAATCATTTAATCGGGTTTCAAAGTATAAGACGACATTGGATACAAATTAATAATAATAATAATAATAATTTTAAGGATATTAATAATAATTATAATAATTTTAAGGATATTAATAATAATTATAATAATTTTAAGAATATTAATAATAACAATTATAATATTGATAATAATAAAAATGATTTAGTATTAAATGGTTTAAACCTTTATTTATGTCAAATAACGTCTTGTCCCAATAATCCTTATGAAATATATATTTATAAAAATAATTTATGGCAATGTATTTCAATTGGGAAATCACCTGAAGATTGTATGACATTAGATAATACAATTTCGATATATGATTTTTTTGGATTCACTCATCCTGAAGTTTCAAGATTAAAAAAAAAAAAGTTACAAATAAAAAATGCTGTTGATTATTTAAATAGTGTACCATTACATACACTACCTTCTGCTTTAGATTTACGTAAATTTAAAGGTTCTTTACGCACTAGAATGTAAGAATAATAAAAAAATTTATTCTCTACATATTAGATGGCAATATATATTACCTCCACGTATACGTCCAACAAAAGAACTTGGTGTTTCTGAAGAAGATATGGAATATCAAAATAATAATTGGTTATTAGTTATGAATAAAAGAGGTGTTTGTTATTTTATTGATGATTCAGAATTTATATTACAGAATCAACAAGCTGTAAGTTTTTTTCTTAATTTTTTTAACTAAAATCTTATTAAAATTATTTTTTTTTAATTTTCAATGATTATTATTTAAAATATTTTATTCAATTAGGCACTTTCTGAATTCAATAGAACAGATAGATTTAGTAGAACTGCTACAAGACAAAAATATGATCGTATGCCAACATCTATGCAATATAGGTAAATTTTTTTTGTTGAAAAAAAAAAATTTATTTTTTTAATTTTTAAAAAATTTTTTTTTTTTTTTTTTTTAAATTTTGTTTTAGATTTTTAGCTTCAATGATATTAGTAAAACGTGTATGTGCACGTTTATCAAAAATACATGGATTAGGATTATTTTCAATCACTTCAATACCCAAAGCTGAGGTAATAAATAAATTAATTAATTAATTATTATTAGCCGGTAGTTGAGTATGTTGGTGATTTGATTAGAAATGTCATGGCTGATAAAAGAGAATTATTCTATGGAGCCATGGGAGAGAAAGATGCATCTTGTTACATGTTTAGGTAAGATTTAATAATTAAATTATAAATTAATTGAATAATCATTATTTTCAGACTCGACGAAAATAGTGTAATTGATGCAACTGCTGCAGGCAATGTTGCTCGTTTTATAAATCATTCATGTGAAGTAAGATTTTTTTATAATTTATTTTTTGTGATTTCAATTTCCAGCCTAATTGTATATGTAGAGTAATATCTGCTGAAAATGGTTCCCATCATATAGTTATATTTGCATCAAGAGATATTGCTCCTGGTGAGGAAATAACTTACGATTACAAGGTAAATAATTAAAAAAAAAATATGAATAAATTTAGTTTAATGTGGAAGAAGAAGCATTGAAGATAATATGTCAATGTGGAGCTTCTAATTGTTTAGGTCGTATGAATTAAATCAGAAAAAAAATTAATGTTTTGGAGACGGTGTTTCTTTCTTTAATATTTTTATTCCTTTTTTCTTTTGACGTAATGATGATGTTGATGATGATGAATCAATATTGCTTAAAGGGATCAGCTGTGAGGAATGAAGTGCATGTGCGATTTCTGGCTTTATACCACCAACTGCACCTTTGAATGCTCCCGCATCACGTAAGGCAAAATAACGTGCTAATTGTTCCTTAAGTCGTGTGCCTATAAGTATTCCATGCTCAACGCAATACCTAAAATTCAACATTTTATTATAAATTTAATTATCTGACTCCCGCCATACATACTTATTTGCTAAAATACTATTTGGTCTTTCATTTAGAAGAGTTTCATAAAATGCACGAGTGCCATCTCCCTAATTAATTCATAATTATATAAGAAGAAATGCTTACGACTGGAGCGCATGGAAATCTTTGACCATCTTTGTGACTAACTGATTTTGGCAATTCTTCATCAGCTAATGCTGCATCAATTTGGTTACGTTTTGTCTGAAGAGAAGATGCTTTTGCTGATGCTTAAGCTCACTGCTCGCTTTATCACGACTCCTTTCTTTATTTTAATAGAGAGTGGATGCTGTGAATCACTATCATCATTTTGTTGTTTGCGCTTTTTTCGGCCTCGAGTAGTTTTACTTAAACTAGGATTTATTTTTTCTTCTTTTTTTGGAACTTCTACTTTGCTTAAGGCGGGCGTTCTTTTATCTTCTTGCTTCTCAAATACACCAGCAGTTGGACTTTTAACATTTTTTTTGTCAGCAATCCTCTAGAAATTTTGAATAAAAATTATTAAAATTTAAAAGTGCCGCCACAGTTTAAAAATATTTATATAGCGCCTATATGAGCTCACTCGTGTCTTCTGCGTTATAGGCGCATCGTCGCTATCTTCAGAGGTCATCAATAATAAAGGACCTGATATGGAAAATTCTGATACGCATACTGGTTGTCGTGCTCGAGCTTCTGGAGAGAAGATTTTTCCTCCTCCTCCTCCTCCTCTTCAGAATTCCCAGACCCCCCTTATTGGCGAACTACGCAAAAGCTGTTCCATTGTTATGCAGGACAATCATGTACGACTATCCGGCAGAAGCGACACTAATAGTTATCCACGTCGTACAGACGCAGTATCAGAGCCAAAACGTCTCAGTGTGATGGAGGGTCAATCTTCAATAGCCAGTGTAAAAGGTTCCAGCGCAACATCCTCCGATGTTGCTGCGGCTCCGAAACAAACCACTGAGAGGCCGCTTTTAGCCCAAAGAAATTTTAGCCTTGATTCAACATTGAGACAGCGAGGACAATTGCATCTTCAAAGTGCAGATCTTTTTGATAATTTTAGTCCTGTTCAAAAGGAACGACAATTGTGGCAACCAACACTGCCAGATGTATTTTCCATGGGATCTAAAGTTGAGCTTGTAGAAGTGGAAGCTACAGAACTGAAACAATGCGATCCCCAAGAACTTGCTGAAATGCATCCATTGACTTATGGGAAACCCTGTATAGAAGTTCATCCACAAACACAGGAACAATCATCACTCGAAAAAATTGAACAAAGAAGACCATTAAGAGTAGGAATCGTATTATCTGGTGGTCCAGCACCTGGTGGTCATAATGTGATAGCTGGCTTATTTGATTACATAAAAGAAATTTGCCCAGGAAGTCAGTTATACGGATTCATGGGAGGTCTTGATGGTGTATTCCAATCAAAATATAGATTAGTAGATGATGATTTAATGGCAAGATTTCGTAATCAAGGTGGTTTTGATATGTTGTGGTCTGGACGTGGAAGAGTTTCAGATAAAACTGATTTGGAGGCTGCAGAGACAGTATGCAATTCACTTGGACTACAGGTATGATTTCTTAAAATTTTTCAATTAATTTTTATCAGGGTTTAGTTATTGTTGGTGGTGATGGTAGTCTATCTAACGCTGCTTTACTTGCTGAATATTTTTCTGCTAATTTACCAACATGTAGTGTTGTCGGTGTCCCAAAAACAATTGATGGAGATTTACGAAATGCATGGATTGAAGCTTCATTTGGATTCGATACCGCAGCGAAAACTTATTCTGAATTAATAGGAAATCTTTGTACAGATATTACCACAGGAAAAGTAAGTTTTTTTTTTTTTAATTTTCTTTTTTTAAGCTTGTATATCATTTTGTTCGTGTTATGGGCAGAAGCGCCTCACATTTAGTAGTTGAATGTGCTGTACAAACAAGACCAAATCTTGTGTTTGTGGGTGAAGAAGTTGAAGCAAATCAAACAACAGTCAAAGAAATTATAAATGAGTTAGCTGATTTAATTGTTGAAAGAAAAATAAAAGTAAATAAAAAGAATTCAAAATAATTTGGTTTTTAGGGAAAATTATTTGGTATAGTTTTAGTACCAGAAGGTTTAATTGAATTTATACCCGAAATGAAAATTTTAATTGAAAGTCTCAATAATGTTGTTCAAACACATAAAGTAAGTTTTTTTATAATTTTTTATTATTTTTTTTTTTTATAAAAAATTTTCATTAGGACGCGAGTCATTCAGCAACAATGATTGGTACGCTATTGAATGATCGTGCTCGAAGTGTATGGGAAACATTACCAGAATCAATACAAGAACAGTTATTAATGGATAGAGAAGCTACTGGCTATATTCAAGTTGCTAAAATTGCAACCGAACGTTTACTTAAATTATTAGTTGAAAATGAATTACTTCAAAGACAAATTGACATGGAAAATCTATTATTGATGACTCATTATTTTGGGTAAGAAAAAAATTAAAAAAAAAAAATACCAGATATGAAGGACGATGTGCTATGCCATCGAACTTCGATGCAAATTATTGCTATTCACTTGGATATAATGCTGGTGTATTAATTGATCGAAGTAAAACAGGTTATATATCTGTTATACGTCATTTGGATCAACATCCTTCAATGTGGCTACCTAGTGGTGTTCCTATAACACGTATGATGGAAGTCAAAAAAGATATTAATGGTTTGAAGTTTTCAGCAGTTACACGACAATTGGTCAATTTAAATGGACCATTATTCAAAACACTTTCAGAGGTAAATAATATTTCATATAGATATTAAGAAATTTATTTATAAATTTATTTATAGGTCAGAGAATATTGGAAACTTGAAGAATATTATCGTTGTCCGGGTCCAATACAATTTGATGGTCCAGTTGCAGATATATCAAATTATACTGTATCACCACCTGCTTCAAAAGTAACTTAATATATTTTTTTTTTTTTTTTTTTTTTTTGATAAATTAGATGGACTTTCAAAAGCAGCAAAAAGAGCTGGAGCTTTAAGTCCTTTACAAAAATATCGTTTACAAGATAGGTAAAAAAATTATTAAAAAAAAAAAATTTTAATTTTCTTTTAGACCAGATTTACCTGACATATGTATAGATATATGTGCAAGAGCATTGACGGGTGCTCAATATTTGCCAAAAGATCCATTTACACAACGACAAATATTACTTTATTATCCTTATATATGTAATAGGTAAACTTATAAAAAAATTTAAAAAATAAATTGTAGTAATCGATTTAACTTACAAGAAATTTTAAGCGATAAATATACATCACCTGTTGGTCCTGGATTACGTGTTGGTGTTGTTTTTTTGTCAAGACAAGCACCTGGCGTTATAAATATATTATGGGGCATACATGAAAGACTTAAACTTGTTAAAGGTCATTGTTTGGGTTTTTATGGAATGGAAGGTTTATTTACAGGTTCTTATTTAAATATTAATGATCAAGTCAGTCTTAAAAATACATGTTTTGTTTTTATAAAAATAAATTTTTTTTTCTAGGAATTACAATTATATCTAAACCAAGGAGGAATGGAGTTGTTAGGAAGATCAGCATCACATTCATTATTAGATATTGATAATCAAGAAAAAGCAAGATTAACTTGTGAAAAACTAATGTTAGATGGTTTGATTGTAATCGGGAGCAGCTTAGCAATGACAGAAGCAACTTTAACAGCAGAGTATTTCTTAGCCAAAGGATGCCGTACATCAATTATTGGTGTACCAGCAACTGGATCAAATAATTTGATTAATGATTTGATTGAAACTAATATTGGTTTTGATACATCGAGTAAAGTAAGTTAATTTTTTTTATTTTTTTTTTTAGTTATATGCATCATTAATTGGTAATGTATTGACTGATGCTGCATCAATGCCAAAATATTGGCATTTTGTAAGATTAATGGGACGTCAACCATCAAATGAGGTTTTAGAATGTGCTTTACAAACACATCCAAATATAGTTATAATAGCTGAAGAATATGGGGCCGCAAATAAAACACTTGGAGATGTTGTCTTAGATATTGCTGATGTTGTTTGTAAACGTGCTGACATGGGTAAAAATTTTGGCAGCGTTTTAATACCAGATGGTTTACTTTCTCATTTACCAAATATGAAAGCGTTAATGACTGAACTATCTGCTGTTGCTTGGGAAGCTATTAAAAAAGGAGAAGCTAAAAAATTTGAGGTAAAAATTTTTATTTTTTTTATTTATTTTTTTTTTATTTTTTCTTAATTTATCTTTTATTTTTTTTTTAATTTTTTTTTTTAATTTATTTTTTCTTTATTTTTAATATATTTTTTTTTTAATTTTTTATTTTTTATTTTTTTTTATTTTTAATATATTTTTTTTTTAATTTTTTATTTTTTATTTTTTTTTTATTTATTTTTAATTTATTTTTTCAATTTATTTTCTATTTTTTTAATTTATTTTTTTTATTTTTTTTTAATTTTTTTTTCATTTTTTTTTAATTTACTTTTTTTATTTTTTTTTTAATTTATTTTTTTTATTTATTTTTAATTTATTTTTTTAATTTATTTTTTATTTTTTTTTTAGTTTATTTTTTATTTTTTTAATTTATTTTTTTTATTTTTTTTTAATTTATTTTTTATTTTTTTTCAATTTATTTTTAATATATTTTTTTTTTAATTTTTTATTTTTAATTTATATTTTTAGTTTATTTTTTATTTTTTTTTTAATTTTTTATTTTTTTTAATTTTTTATTTTTTTTTTTAAATTATTTTTTTTTAGAAACAACTTAATAAAATTGATGAATATAATCCAAATTTATCTGAAAATGATTATTGGATAAAACAAATAACACCATGGTCGCTTGCTTTATTTAAATCATTACCTAAATTTATAAGAAAAGAATTAATACAAATCAACTCTGGAGAGGTAAAAAACATTCTAATTTCAATAACTTTATACAGATGAGTTTTACATTAATTGAAACAGAATTATTATTAAGTCAAATGGTTCAAAAAGAATTAGAAACAAGAACTAAAGCTGGTTTATTCTGTGGAAAATTTTCAGCTGTATGTCATTTTTTTGGTTATCAAGGACGTTCATCAATGCCTTCAAAATTTGATGCAACATTAGCATTCTCATATGGGTAAAAGAAAATTTTTAAAATTAAATATTTTCAGGCATTTGGCTGCAATATGTGTTGAATCTGGTTTGACTGCACATTGTTGTACAATAAGAGGTTTATGTGGAGATGTTAAAGAGTGGAAATTAGGAGCTATACCCTTTAATTCAATGTTAATGTTTACAGCACAACAAGATGATGTACATCCTAATTTAAGAGGAAAATCTCATGATTTGCCAATTATACCAAGTGCAGAAGTTAATCTTAGTGGTAAAGCTTATAGATGGTTGAGAATTGCTGTTGGACAATGGCAATTACAGGATCGGTTTTGTAATCCAGGACCTGTACAATTTACTGGTAAGAGAATTTTCAAAAACTTTTTTAAAAATTTTTAAAAAAATTTTAAAAAAAATTTTTTTTTTTTAGGTAAACCATCTTTATTCTTTCATAGAACATTACATGAAGAACAAGCTGAATATTTCAATATGTTACGACATGTTCAATTATGTACACATATATTACGCGATACTTGCACGTAAGCTTATAAATAATAAATAAATTATTAGATTTGGTATTGAGGAAAATTTCTTAAAACTTGCATTTGCAAATTTACATGGATTATTAGCCTTAAGATTTCATCCAAATGATTTAATGAGTTACTTAACACCCCTAGCTGATTTAGAAGATTATAATGCTTGGCAAACTAGTAGTGGACAACGAAGAGAAGTATGGGGACAAAATGCCCCAATAGAAGATTTTAATCTATCTATGAGATGTCCTTCTATGATTGGTGTGTTAAGTGGAATACGTTTAAAGAGCACAAGTTTATTACAACATTCATCAAAAGATGAAAATGTTACCGCAATAAGATTGGGTACAATAACAGATGCAGGATGGGGTAATCAACCAGGTGTTGAAGCTTATCCTGATAAAACAATATAAAATTTTCTTTTTTTTTTTGTGTAATCCCACAAACTTTTACGTGCCTGGAAATGGGATGTTACGTATGTGTACCTCAAGACAAAGTCGCTGTTATTCAAACATGTGGTGAATTTCACAAGGTTTGTTTATCTATAATTCAAATTCATTTTAAAAATACTTTCATATTTAAAAATTTTTCTCATTTTTATATTTTTTATATAATAATTCACTTTTATAACTATTTTAAATAATTTGATGAATTTTCATATATTTTTTGTTAATGAATTAAATTAATTCTATATTTTTTTTTGAAATAATATCATTTATTTATTTTAATAATTTTCAAAAACTTAATGAATTTTTATATATTTTTTTTATAATTTAATAATTAGACGGCACAACCAGGATGTCATTGTTTACCAATACCATTTGTGTATGCAACGGCGGGTGTTGTAAGATAAAATAAATTAAAAAAAAAAAATTTAGATGTCTATACGTATAAAACCATTAACAGTAAATGTTGAAACAAAAACAAAAGATAATGTATTTTTAACTTTAGTTGTTAGTGTACAGGTAAATTTTAAAAATCAATTAAATTTTTTTCAGTATCGTGTTGAAAAAACAAAACTATATGAAGTAAGAATTTGAGAAAAATTATTTTTTTTCTCAAAAAAGGCATTTTATACTTTAAAAAATCCAACTCAACAAGTAACATCTTGTGTTTATCATGTCGTTAGAGCTGCTGTCCCTAAATTACTTCTTGATGAAGTTTTTGGTAGAGAAATTTTAAAAAATTTTTTTCTTAGAATCTAAACAAGAAATTGCAAAAGAAATTTCACAAGATTTATATGATCAAATGATACAATACGGTTATGAAATAATTGATACATTAGTGACTGATGTTACTCCTAATGATAGAGTTAAAGCTTCAATGAATGAAATAAATGCTAATAAAAGATTGAGACAAGCCGCTGTTTTTAAGTCTGAAGCTCTCAAAGTTCAAGTTGTCACTGCTGCACAAGCAAATGCTGAGAGTCAATATTTACATGTAAAAAAGAAAAAAAAAATTTTTTTTTTTAGGGAGTTGGAATAGCAAGACAAAGAAAAGCAATAGTTGATGGAATGAAATCTGCTGTATCGCAATTTAATAAAAAAGATTCCTTAGTTGAAGCAAAAACAGCAACAGATTTGATTTTAGTTACTCAATACTTTGAAACATTAAAGGTAATTATTGAAATGTTTTTTTTTTAATTTTTTTTTGGACAGGAAATTGTAAAACAGCCAAAATCTTCAACAATATTTTACACTGAAGGAGGTGAAATTGAAGAAATATCGGTAAAAAAAAAAAAAAAAAAAAATTTTTTTTAGAATTATCGTCAAGGAATTATGCAAGCTTCTGCAGCTAAAATTTAAATTGAATATTGTTTTATGAAAAAAAAAATAATTATAACTATTATAATTAATATTATAAATAATAAATTATATTCTTTTATTATTATTTTATTTTCCTCTTCTGTTAATTGTGTAATATACATATAAATTTCTTCATCACTAAAATTAAGTTGTGCTTTATATTTTAATAATAAATCAATACCAAAAATAATAGAATTATTATTTTTATTTGATTGTAATAATTTTATTAAAAAATAATTATCTTTACTATCACGTTTTTCAATAACATTTATATTTACTAATTGATTATTCTTTGAATAACCTAAAGATTTGGCAACATTATTTGATATGTAACTTTTTGAAGTTGTAGATATTTTTATTAAATAACGATTATTATTTATACTTTTATAATTATCATTATTGTTTTTATTATTATTTTTGTTGTTGTTTGATGCTTCTATAAATAATCCTTCTGAAGTTAAATAAATTGGTACATAAGTATCTTTTCGAGTTAATTTAATGTTTTTTGAATTTGATGTTTTTTTTGTGAAATTTCTTAATGTCATTGTCCCAAAATCAATAATAAAATTAAAATCTTTCATCCAATGTAATCCAAGAGATATATCATAAATTGAGTTCATTTTAATTCCAAATTTTGAAATATTTTTATCATCAATTTTAATTAATTCATTTATGATTCCATAATTTACTATATATGTATCTAATCGAGCAGATAATATAATATGTCCCAGATCTAAATGAATAAAAACTCCATCTTTCCCAATATTTAAATTGTTATTGGGAGATTCTTTAATTTGATTTATTAATTTATTTAACTTTATATTTGTTGATTCATCAAATATCTGCCTAAAAAAAAAATTATTCAAATTAATAAATTAATATTTATAAAAATTTAAAATAAAAAATATGATTAAATTGTGTCATGAAATTATTTTAATATATTTTTAAAAAATTTCAATTAAACATACATTTGAGTTATACTTTTTTTTGGAGTTTTTGAAAAAATAAATGAATTATTATTAAAAATATAAAAATAAATCATCCCATAATATTTTTGAGAAATATAATAATATATTTGATCAATCAAATTTTTTGTATTATAATTAATAAAATAAATTTGAATTGTATCTTCATTTAATTCTTTTAATATATTTAAAATTGTAGAAATAAATAATAAAGTTGAGATAAAAATATTATTTTCTGTAATCTTATTTAATTTTAAACAAGGTATTATTATATTATCAATTTCAGCATTTATAGCTTTCAAATTGAACCATCTATTAAAATATAATTGTCCCAAAAATTTCTTACTTGTTTATTTTAAATTTTTCTAATTCTATTAAATTTAATTTTTTATTTGAATTTATTATGGTTGAATTATTAAAATTATTATAAACAAAATTTTCATAAGTTTTTTTTTTATTTTCTATATCATCAGAAATTTGTACTAAAGAATTATTTTTCATTTTCTTTGTTTTACCACTTAAATTTTGTGGTTGAATTATTGAAATAATTCTTTATTATGTCGTCCCAATTCTGCAAATGGATCTTCATATTTCCATTTTAAATCTAATAAATTTAAATTATTTTTTTCAAATTCTTTATTTTTAAATTCTTTATTTTCAAATTCTTTATTTTCAAAATCTTTATTTTCAACTTCTTTATTTTTTTCTTTATTATTCTTTTCTATTTCAGATTGATTAAAAAAATCAATTAATAATAAATCTAAATATATTCTTTTTTATAATGAAAATTTATACCTGTTGATTTATTTGGTGGTGAGGGTGAGGATACTGTAAGGTTTGCTACATTTTGAGACTCCTAAAATATATAAATAAAAAAAATTTGTTAAAAAAAATTATTAAAAAAATTTATTTTAAAAATTTTCTAACTTACAATTTGAACATTATATTCTTTCAATTTATCCATTTCAACCTTTTAAAATGAATCCAAATTTATACTTACATTATCAATTAAATTTCGAATAATAAAAATAATTTCTTTGAATTGAATAATTTCAAGATTAGATTCACTTAAAAATTTTACTATTATTGGTAAAATACATTCAGCTCCAAGACGTGATCCTAGCAAATTGTATAAACTTTTTAAAGTTTTACAGCTTGCCATAATCACATCAGGATTATGATCTATATCAACACTCTACAATTATTTTTTTTTTTTTTTTTTTTTTTTTTTCTATAATTTCTAATACTCCAAGTGCTTTGATACGAACTTTTGACGTACTCTCTAGAGTTATATAATTTAAATTTTATCACTCTTACGTGTATCGATTAATAAACTTAATAATCTTGGTAAAACGGAGGTACGTAGAATTGAGTAATCAAATCGACGGGCTGTTACTACTAAATTATCAAGTAAACGGATTTGTATACTTGGTTCCTAATAAAAAAATTTTAAAAAAAAAAAAATTCGACTTACTGAAATAGCTAAGCATTTAATTAGAAAAGGAAGAAAATTTTCTTGTATCATAAACTCATTTGATAAATTAATTAGAAAATTTAATTCTGAAATCTTTTAAAAATATAATTTTAAAATAACTAACTAAAATATTAACAGTTTGTATTTGAATTTCTTTAGCTTCAAATAATAATTTTAATTTTGGCCATACAATATCAATAAAGTATTCTGAATCATTTATCTTAAAAAAATTAAAAAAAAAATTAAAAAAAAGATACCTTATGTAGTATTATTAAAATATTTGGGACAAGAGCAACATATAAATTTTGTATATGAAGCAAAGAAATAAGTAAAGGCATTACACGATATCTGAAATAATTAAATTATTTAGATAATTATACTTTAATAATATTATATCTTTATTATATTCACTAGTTTTTTCATTTAATAATTCTTTAAATTTATTTAAAAATTGTAATTGTTGAATTTCACTACGCTCAAAAATTGATTCTAAAAATCTGAGAGCCTTAAGATCTATCTGAAAAATTTTTTTTTTTTTTTTTTTTTTTTACTTACATCATTAAAAAAAGAATTTGTAATAATTTCTAAAATATTTGGTCTTTCATTTTGATTAATCGATAACATTTTTTTAATAAGTATTTTAATAGAATAAGGAAGAGATAATCTTTCTAAACGTAAATTCAAAGTTTCTATCTAAAAAAAAAATTTTTTTTTTTTTTTTATTTACTTGTCTTTTATAATTTGTTATATCTCTATTATTATTAACATGTATTAATGGCACATTTAAACCTGCTATTAATTGTGCTATTAATAATCCAAATGAAAATATGTCAGCTGCTGTATTTTTATTTGTCGTTTTTATTTCTGGTGCAGAATAAGCAAGATTGGGGCAATCATAATAATTGAATGAAATACTAAAAAAAAAAAAAAAAAAAAAAAAAAATTCTTACTTATCAAAATTTATAGTATCATCGACAAATCCAGATTTAGTGGCATAACCCTAAGAAATTTAAAGAAAAAAAATTAATAAAAAAATTCTTACTAATGATCCCAATAACCATTTATCATTAGAATTTGAAATAAAAATACTTGTAGGAGAAATATTTAAATGACATAATTTAGCGTCTAAAAAAAATTATAATTTTTTTTTTTTCTTACCATTGTGTAAAAAATTTAAAGCTTCTGCTATATCTAGAATACCAGATTTAATTGATAATTGAATTAAAGAATTTTGATTTTGAATTAAATTCTCCAAATTTCCTTTAATTGATTTTGTAGCAAATGCTAAATATAATTTATCTTCAATTAAAGGTTCTATTAAAGGTAATATATTTGGATGTCTAAAAATAATAATTTTTTTTTTTTTTTTTTTAACCTTAATTTTTGCAGATTTAATGCATCTTTTCTTAAGATTTCTAAAATTTTACTTTTATCTTCTTTTTGTTGATTCAATAAATTTTTTTCAAAAACAAAAATTGTAACTTCTTCATGTATTCTTTCTTTATGTCTTCCTGGGACGTACTGAAAAAAATTTATTAAAAAATTTTACTTGCTTTCCATTTAAGAAATGGTCCGCCATCAATTCCTTCAGAATCATTAGTATAATTTTTTAAAAGTTGATTACCCATCTAGTGTACCAGGTCCTTACTTAATAAAACCTATATGACAACCGAATTGACTTTAAATGATTTATTTGAGGATATTAAAATTATGATTCCTTCAACATCAAATACAACATCCTATCCTTTTTCTCCAATTTCTATGGATAATCAAGAACCAGTATCTAGTTCTCCTCCTCAAAAAACTGATCATAGTGATGTAGCAGCTGAGATTCTAGATAATTTGAAAATATCTCAAGAATATGGAAATTTTGGGACAAATGAAAAATCTAATGAATTAGTTGAAAAAAAATTTGATGAAATCAATAATGACTCTATTTCTTTTTTTTCTCTTGAAAATAAATTTACAACAGAATCAAATGCAATTTTGAAAGATATAGATGAAAATTTGAATAAAGTGAGTAATTTTATTTAATTTAATTTTTTAGCTTACAAAAGCAAGATTACAATTAGAAAATACAAGAATTGAAATTGCTAATCGAATATCAGCTATTAAAAAATCTCCTGAAGAATTTCTATGTCCCAAAATTTTACAATTAGAAAATTTTTTTTCAATTAGTAAAGATTCATATCCTTCATGTGCTAAAACTTTTAAAGAATACATGTAAGTATTTACCGAGTTTTATTCATTAAAGGTTATTATATAAAAAGATTCCAACTATTTGTTTTACTGGATTCTTAGATTTGTCTAAAACAGAAGTTATTCCTCAATTGAAACAAGACAGTAAAGATCTTATAAGAGATATTATTAATATATGTGGGAATCGTCTATCAGGTATTAATTGTTATGTGTCTATTATTTAAATTATAAATGATTTTTTATATTTATTTTTTATAATTTTCTATTAATTTAAGTTTTTATTATTAGTTCTTTTTATTATAATTATAATTATTATTATTATTATTCTTAGTTTTATTATTATTATTATTATTATTTAAAATAGGGGGTGAAGGATATAAACTCATATACGAGACATTGACGTTTGAATTGTTGCCACCTACAATAGCAGATCTCTATAGAATCAAGAGGAGGTCAGAAACTCTGTTTCAAAGTGATGTTATGCTGACTACGACTAATGAGATAGAAACAACTTCCACGGAATCTATTGAAGAAATCATTTGTCAATCGGAAATTCGCGCACTCATTTTATTGCATCTTGTTAATCGAACGTTGGCAGGTGGACACTGTTTCGACCGGGTTCTTGAGGTTTTCGGTAACACAGATGTCAGCTTGATAGTTCCGAACAGCAAAGCAGCACTTCCATTAGACATTGTTGTCAATTGCCGCGATGACACCTCTAAAGGATGCATTGCTATATTAAGGTCACACACAAATTTCCGGATTCTAAGGAGTGGAGGAGTGGTATCTGATAATGCAGACGAAGCTTCAAATAGTTTTGGGGAAGTTGACGCGCATTTTATACTAAACATTGACCTGGAAGCTGCATTGAACAAGGCCTTACTACAGCGTGTCGCACTGGCGCTCACAAGAGAGATTGCAGCGCAAAACATGGATCACGATCATGCAACGTTATCCGCGGAACTAATAGCTTCGCTTAACGAGTTTGCGAAAGAATCTCAAGTGGTTACGGAGCACGAAATCGCAAAGTTACCCTACCGCATTTTTTTAGCGCCAAAACCAAATGTATTAGGAGCTAAAGAATTTGATAATGTAGAAATAATATCGTAATTAAAATTCATTCGGGAGTCGAACATATCAGAAGCGCAACAGTAGTTGTACTCCTTTTTGTACCGCAGCAAATTACTGCTGAGAGGGCAACCTAAGCTTAGCCATGGCACTGCCTCCATTCTTAGTTGGAGAAGATTTGTTGAAATTTAGAACACGCCATTGTCAGTAAAGCCGCTATAGTATACATTTAGGCGAGCGATTCGTTAAGCATGGCAAATGTTATTTCGGCGAAAAGTGCCAGTATTCTCATCGAATAGAATGGACAAGGCGCCCTCTGGTGAGAAGTCTAAAATGGGCAGGAATATTATCTTTTTTTTTCTAGTGGAAGTATAATTACAATCCGCAACTATGTAATTTTGTGCGCCGTACTCATAGTATTGATGGGGGCGAAACGTTACAGCATAATTGTTGTTTGCATCGACAATGTCCCCTAGCGCACTCAAGAGAGGAGCAGGTATATCATCCAAAGTTGTATAAGATGGTATTAATAGATCAAATTTTATATTATGCATAATAGGTACATTGTGAGAGATATAGGCACGGTAATTGTGCTCGGTACTATTGCCCCTTTGCTCATGGTTCATTGGAGCTTCAATGTCTGACTGACCTTGATGGTTCTCTGGAGTCAATTTTGACTTCAGTATCTCAGGATATCTTATGCCCAAATCCTTCAATAGATTCATCAGCACATTGCTTAAGGTTACGACAGAAATGTATAGATGTTCTTTCTGACTGTACAACATGTTCAGGTGAGTAATAATCTTTATTATAATAATTAAAATAAATAATAATTGTACTTACACTGTAACTAATATAATAGAAACAATTGTTATTATCCAGTTGACTTTTATAATGATAATAGATAAAAGAATTGATGATTATTTTTGTAATTATTATTATCACAATTTCTATGTAACAGGAACACCATGTTCAATTGTATCGTCTGGTCGGCATGGAGAACCATCAAGTTGTCAATCATCATTATTTAGAAACAAAGGTACAATAACAAACAACTTTCAATTGAATTTAGAGTTTAGATGGACGCAACTTACTCCAAACATATTTTATGATGATGAGTCAAAAAGAAAAGAATCTGCAAAAGTCTATGATTTATGGCAAAAGTTGAATAGACCTTTAGTAATACATACTTTAGCTTCATACAATGGAATTTATTTGGATTTTGAGAATTCAAGACAAAATGCAATAGAAGTTGTAGAAGCTGTATTTGCTCAAAGATGTACAGAATCGGATGGTTCATGTGAAGAATGTGCAAATTTAGTTTGTAATATATTAAATAAGTATTCGATTATTTGTCATAAAAATGTATCTCATATTTGTCCAATTAAAATTGTTACTAATCCACAAAATTCTGGATTTATTACGACACATTTATGGTCTATGATTAAAGAATGTAATCTAACCCCTCTTGTTCAAGAAATAAATATGAAAAATTTAGAAGAGCAAATTACTCAAATGTCAATACCTCCATCTGGTTGTAAGTTTAAATTTAATCAATAATTTATTTTTATATAATTTCATATACTTTTCTCACTGATACTTTTTTTTTTATTTCCTGCATGTTTCAGTTACTGATACAATTGCATCTTTTTTTCGTGGTATAAAAGCAATACATAATTCTGGTCTCATACATGGAGCTCTATCACCAATGTCCATACTTTTGAATAGCAATTTTGAAGTACGTGTGGGAGGTTTACTAACGAGTGCTCTAAATTTTTCTTCTGTAAGTTTATCAAGAAAAAGTTAATTGTAATTAATAGCAAGATTATGAACACTTTGCATTCTCGTGGCTTTCACCAAAATTAATCGGCATTTTAGAAAATTCTTCAGAAAATAATTTAAATTTAGAGGAAAATTATGATAATACTGATGATGTTTGGAGTGCAGGTAAAATTATTCTTTAATTAAATAAATCAAAGGTTTATGTCTTTTCTATTTAATAAGCAATAAAAATCATCCATTTGGGAATGATCATAAAACAATATTAAACAATATTAAAAATAATAATAAAGTGAATTTAAAATCTTGGAAAAAACGTTCACCTTTACTTTATGATATAATTCATCAAATGTTAATACCTAATTCTATTGATCGAATTTCAATTAAAGAGGTAAAAAAAAAAAAAAAAATCATATTTTAGGTTTTAAAACATCCAATATTTTGGAAAATTTCAGATACTCAAACATTTGCTAAAGAATTTTGCTATTTATTAATAAATAATAAATTATTAATTAGTAAAATTCTTTTTAAATCAATTAATTGGATTAATAAATTATTTCAAATTGAGATTATTTTAGATGAAATTCCGATTTTTAGAAATATTATTAAGGAAGAACAACGAAATAAAATAATAATTAATAAATTTTGTACATTTCCACAAAATGAAGATGAAGAATTTATTTTATCAATTATAGAAGAACAATCAATTGCTGGATTAATTTGTTTTATTTATTTGATAACAATTAATGGTAAATTTTAATTTAAAACAAAATTTCTTAAAAATATTTTTTCAGATAATGAAGTTGTTTTAAGAGATAAATTAATAAGTATATTACATTCGCAATTTCCAGAAGCAATTATTATTTGTTATAAAGAAATAAAAAATATAAAAAAAAAATTAATCATGAAAAATTCTTGTCATTCTAATAATTATAAATTAACAGATCCATCAAAAAAAGTCGATTTTTTTTCTCGAGGTAATTTAATTATTTTAAAAATATTTTTCAGATTTTGATACAACAAGTAATGAAATTATAAGATATGAATTACTCCATTCTGTATTAGCTTTTATGGTTAGTTTTTTAATTATTTTAAGTGATATTTATAGGATGCAGAAGCATAATAATAAAAACATGGATATTGATAATGAATATATTTTTGATTGTTTAGTGACATTTAAAACAGTCCTTTATTTACACAGTCCCAGTAGGTACAGAATTATGAAAGGCAAGAAGCTATATAGTTGCGTAATTATCGCATTATAATCTTTCAATAAAACGATCTTGTCATCACAATTAGACTTTGTTGCTACTAACATAATATGAAGTTATTATTGAACAGATTTTTGTGGACACAGTAATTTCAGAGATATAATCTCTGATATCTGATGTCTGCCGGAGCTCTGGGTGTTTCAACAGGGGTGACCCTTGTGGAACCCCAGCGTGGTGACGTACCATTATCACGATTTGGACACACAACAACTTACATGGGAGCTCATAGTGTACTATTATTTGGAGGAGCTATAGGAGGTAAGTCATATTTATTCTTATGAAAACTACTATAATAATAAAATTTTATAATATTCATGATATTTATTTACAATAATATTCTTATTATTTTATAAAAGTAATTCTACAATAATAATAGTAAAGGTTGTAATTCTTAAATTGTTATATTCTATAATTCTTATTTTTTTTATCATTATAAAGTTCTAAAATAAAAATATTTGAAATTCTTATTCTAGCATAATTATTATAATAGTAATTTTAAAGTTATAGTTTTAGTAGTAATTCTAGAATCATTATTATGAAAATGTTTTATCATAAATATTCTTACAATAGTAATTTTAAAATGATAGTTTTACAAAATAAGTTTTTATAATATTCCATAATAATAATATATATTCATTGAAAATTATTTTTAGACTCTGGTCGTTATTCGATTACAAATGATACTTATACCTTGGATTTGAGTACATTTGAATGGACGAAGATAATTGCTGACAATCCACCATCATCAAGAGCAGCACATGCAGCTGCTTGTGTAGACTTTATGCAACTTGTGGTTTATGGTGGTGCAACAGGTGGTGGATCTTTATCAACTGATGAAGTGAGCTAAATTTATATGTTCCAATAAGATTTAGCTATATCTTTTGGATTTAAGAAAAGAAGCTCCGCTTTCTTGGATGTCTGTTCCTATAACAGGATTGACTCCCGGACGGAGATATGGTCATTCAATGGTCTATCATAAAGTGTCTGAGGGACACAGTAAGGCTAATCTGATTGTTTTCGGTGGAAATGATGGGTTAGTAATAATTTGAATCATTTAACAATAATTATAATAAATATTTTTTTTTTAGAACTCGGACATTGAATGATATATGGTTTATGGATGTCCAAGCTTCACCATTTCATTGGAATTCAGTTGTTATAAGTTCTACTGCTCGTCAGCCTGCATCTCGTGTTTATCATTCTGCAGCCATATGTCAAAGTGGACCTGCTTTTGGAATGATGGTGATCTTATTAAAATTGTTTACATTATATTTTAGGTGGTTTTTGGCGGTCGTACTTCAGACAATAAATCTTTAAAGGATGCATGGGGTTTAAGACAACATCGTGATGGTAGATGGGATTGGGTAGATGCACCATGTAAAAAAGGAACACCACCAGAACCACGATTTCAACATTCTTGCGTTTTTTTCGGAACAAAAATGCTTGTTGTTGGTGGTAGAGATACTGACGTCTCTAAATCACTTCCAACTGCAGTTTATGACACTGAATCTTGTGAATGGCGATCAATTCCATCAATAGGTCGAGTAAGTAACGATTCATCAATTTAGAACTCAATGTATGAATTTTTATTGCTTTACTTTTAATTATTTTATTAATTCATTAATTTAAAAAATTTATAACCAAATTTATTAATTTGTATTAATTAATTTATATTTGAATTAATTTAATTATTAAAAAAATAATTTAAAATTATCAATTTTATTTGAATTTATCCTTTTACTTTATCATCAATCTAATAATTAATAAATTAATATCAAAATTAATTATTCTAATTTATATCAGTTTCGACATTCTTCTTGGGCTCATAATAGTATTATATATACATTTGGTGGTTTTGATCATAGATCACAATCTTTTCCCACAGCTGATCTTCAAGCTTTGAATGTTAGAGGTATGTAGGTAGATAGTAAAATTAATTTCAGTATTTCCAGGATTCTTTAGTGATAAATTTATTGAAGTACCTCGATCCATTTTACCAAACAAGATTTCAGATTCTCCCTCAGTTACATCTCGTAGTGTTACACCAACAAGTGTGCCATTACGTATTCCTACTGCTACCGCTAGTCCACCCAAAAGAACTGGTGAAGTTAGACTTTCTGCCCATGTTCATACTAAAGTTGACTCCCCTCATAATCCTGATTTTTCTGCCCTTGTGCGCAAGGTAATAAAATTATTTTTCAAAAATTTTTTTTTTAATAAAATTTTCAGATTTCAATTGATAGACTTGAAGAAGAAGGTAAAAAGATAAAAGGACATACACCCCCACAACATTTACAACCAGTAATTGAAGCCGATGATTCACTTGCTGATAGAGTTTTACGCATGCTTTTGAGGGTAATAACAAATTTATTATTTTTGTTTTTCTTTTTAGCCAAATGTAACACCAATGAGATTAGAAAAAGAATTTAATTCAAATGGACTTTTTTGTCTTTCTTGGACAGATGTATCACAATTATGTATTTCAGCTTTAGCAGTTGTACGTAATGAACCAATGGTTTTACAATTAAGAGCACCAATTAAAGGTAAAATTTAAATTTTTTTTAAAATTTATTTAAAATTTAATTTTATTATTTTTTTTTATATTTATTTAAATTTATTTTATTTATTTTTTTAAATTTATTATTTTTTTTTATATTTAAATTTATTTTATTTATTTTTTTAAATTTAATTTTATTATTTTTTTTTTCATTTATTTTTTTTTTTTCTAGTTTATGGTGATATACATGGACAATATTATGATCTTATGAGATTATTTGGTAGTTACAAATGCCCTGTTGAAGAAGATTGGCCAGATGAAAATGAATTACCACAAGATACAGATGTTATTGGAGATATTGATTCGATTGATTATTTATTTTTGGGTGATTTTGTAGATCGTGGATCTCACAGTTTAGAAGTTATATGTTTATTATTTGCTTTAAAATGTCGTTATCCCAATCAAATACATTTAATAAGAGGAAATCATGAAGATAAAGCAATTAATGGTGCATATGGTTTTCAAGATGAATGTCGTAGAAGATTAAGAGAAGATCCATTTTGTCATGATTCTTGTTGGGAACTTTTTAATAAGGTAATCAAAATTATTTTTAAAAAATATTATTAAATAATTTAGAATTTTTTTTTAATTATTTTAAAAATATTATTAAATAATTTAGAATTTTTTTTTTAATTATTTTAAAAATATTATTAAATAATTTAGAATTTTTTATTTAA